>JBBPTV010000969.1:0-13255 GCA_038094275.1 Tubosaeta brunneosetosa | reverse complement strand
AATAGTCAAGAAAGTATTACAAAGATTAGAAGAAAACGATTTATTTATAAAGCCAGAAAAATGTCACTTTTACAAAACAGAAGTAGAATATTTAGGGATGATAGTAGGAGCTAATGGAATCAAGATGGATGAAAAGAAGGTTTCTGCTATTCTGGAATGGCCAGAGCCGAAGAATCAAAAAGGAGTCTGAAGTTTCCTAGGTCTCACAAACTTCTATCGCCGCTTTATTAAAGATTATGCACAAGTCACATGACCCCTTAATGATTTATTAAAGAAGGATTAAACTTTCCAGTGGAAAGAAGAGCAGCAAGCTGCTTTTGATCTATTAAAGACAAAGTTTACAATGGCCCCTGTCTTGGCATATCCAGATATAGATTGCAAATTTAGATTAGAAACTGATGCTTCAGATTACACAACAGGAGCAGTGCTCTCTATACTCAAAGATGACAAATGGCATCCTGTAGCCTTCTCTTCTCATAGCATGTCTCCTCAAGAAAGAAATTGCCCCATTGCTGACAAAGAGATGCTGAGCATCATACGTGCACTTGAGATTTGGAGACACTACCTGGAAGGTGCTAGAGATCAATTTGAGATCTGGAATGATCATGCGAATTTGCAATACTTTATGAAGGCCCAAGATCTGAATCATCGCCAAGCGTGATGGGCACAATATTTAACATGGTTTAATTATCTCTTTGTATACAAGCCTGGAGCTTCAAATGTCAAAGCAGATGCTCTTTCTAGATGAGAAGATCATGCTGTAGGCATCAAAGATGATAATAAAGGAGTAACAATGATATCCCCAGAGCAGATACAAAGCATGTCAATGGTTACAATCCAAGATGAAGGGGACACCATATGAACTCAAATATTTAATGAACTTTTACGGTTGAAAGAAACCGACATCATATGTTTATGTAAGGAAAGGAACATCTGTGAGGAATGTGATGGTTTCCTATACGATGAAAAAGGAAGGTTGTTTGTGCCTGATAACACAGAGCTACGAATGACAATATTATGTCACTGTCATGATTCCCCAATTGCTGGACATCCAGGAATAGACAAGACTTTAGATCTTGTCACATGGTCATATTGGTGGCCTGGTGTCACATCTTTTGTTTCAGATTATGTTTCCCAATGCAATAGATGCACTCGGATGAAAGGAATGAATCAGGCAATGCCTGGTTTATTAAAACCTTTATCGATTCCTGATGGACCATGGGTTGACATATCTGTTGATTTTATCACAGATCTCCCATTATCATCTGGTTATGATTCCATCTTAGTCATCGTTGATCAATTTTCAAAAGAAGTTGTTTTTGCCCTATGCAGCAAGACTGCAATGGCCCTGGATATGGCCAAACTCTATCTAAATTATGTATAGAAAAATCACAGTTTTCCCCAATCTATTGTATCAGATCGTGGTCTGCAATTTGCAAGCCAAGTCATGACAGATGTCTGCAAGCGCTTGGGAATTGCACAATGTTTATCCACGGCTTATCATCTGCAGACTGATGGTCAAATGGAATGGATGAATAGAGATTTACAACAGTATTTAAGGATGTTTTGTTCTGAGAAGCAGGAAGAATGGTTGGACTGGTTGCCAATCACTCAATTCTCATATAATTCAAAGAAGCAGGCTTCTACAAACAAAACCCCTTTTAAAGTGACTCATTCATATGCACCAAGAATGGGCTTTGAACAACGCATGTCTAAGGCACCAGCTGCCTCAGATTTTACGGATTCTATGGAGTCTACTTTAAAAGAAGTAAAAGATAACTTAAAACAATCCCAAGAGAGAATGAAACTCCAAGTGGATAAACATAGAAAAGAAGCCCCACAATACATTATCGGAGATAAAGTGTGGCTTTCTACAGAGAATTTATGCTTAACACGTGCATCACGGAAATTAACGGAAAGATGGATCGGACCTTATGAAGTCACAGAGCTCGTTGGCCTGAATGCAGTATGCTTGTGTCTGCCTAGATCCATGAAAATCCATGATGTTGTTAATATTTCTTGTGTTAAACTGTATAAGGAACAGATACCTGGACAATGTAACGCAAAGCGTACTCAAGAGAGCATTTGACTTAACCCAAGAGAGGTGGACACTCACGAAGAGGTACCACAGCGTCTCTCCTAGCAAGCTAAGTGCAAACTAAGGACAGAGAATTAGAGGATGATGATGAGGGAGCACGTGGGTCTTGAGAATCGCTCGAGGACAGAGAATGAGTATGATGAAGATCATAGATTCAGAGTGAGGAACTATTGTACAGGCGATCAGGTATTTAAGTGTTCCAATTGTGAGAGAAAGGAACACTATAGAATGTTATGGAACAAGGGGAAACATCGCTGTTGTGAGAGACATCAGCAAAACAACCCTCAGCTATCCAGCACTGTCTAGAATTGGACAGCTTCCAGCTTCCCACAGCAAGGTACATACCTAACTGCCTAGTTCTAGTCTAGGTCCCCCTAGAATGTCCCAGACTGTGCCAGACTGCCCCATTCCCCCTAGCTCTCTAGTGTACAGTAGAATCAAGCTTGCAATCATTTAAAAGAATTTATATTCACTTATACACTACCACATGTACATAAGAAAAAAAAGAAAATAAACCTTACTGTATGATGGGCTGCACTGTTGCACCCCCCTTGCCCTCACATCACATGGTGGTGGTGGTGGGCATGCCATTGTGTTGCCATACCCCTGCACCTTGTTGTGGTTGTAGTGGTGGTGGCAGCAGGTGCACCATTGCCCGCATCCCCCTCATCCTCATCATGTCACCATAGTGGTGGTGGTGGTGGTGGCGAGCACGCTGTTGCCTGCATTGCCCTCATCCTTGTCATGGTTGCCATAGTAGTGGTGGCGGTGGCAAGTACACTGTTGGGTTGCCCATGTCCCCCTTGTCCTCATCGTGGTCCCCATGGTGGTGGTAGAGGACACACCGTTGGGTTGCTTGTACCCCTTTGCCTCCTCATTGCAGTCATGGTGAGGGTGGTAGGCATGTCATCGCATTGCCCACACCCCCTTGTCCTCCTCATGGTGGTGGTGGTGGTGGGCATTGCTCATGCCCCCCTTGTCTTCATTGTGATTGCCGTGGTGGTGGTGGTGGCAGCAGGTATGCAGTTGCATTGCTTCTGCTCCCCATGTCCTCATTGTGGTCAGTGTTGGTGGTAGGGGGTGTGCCATTGCATTGCCTGTGCCCCCTTGTCCTCGTCACATGGTAGTGGAGGGCGCCGCTGTTGCATTGCCCCCCTCGTGCTCGTCACAGTCACCGTGGTCATGGCAGTGGGCACTTGCTGAAACAACCCTATAGCATCAAGCTACTTCAGGTTGCACTAGACTGCATTGACTCAAGGAAGGGGAAAGGGAGGAGTGAGTTAGTCAATTGGTGCTATAGAGGAACATCCAAGAGAACCAGACTGGCATTCCAGCTGGACTCTGAGGGTTTATATACTGTCTACAGGTTTGTATCTATTTGTACTTAATAAATCTATGTACGGTAATTCCCTGAGCCCTACAGAGATAAGCATAGCCTCTAGGATCATCTAGGATCAGAGGACTAAAATGTAGTGTACAGTTGAAGTGGTAGGAAGTGGAGGAATGCATGATCAGTGAGGCATGATGTCATAGGGTACGAGATAGTGAATGATTAAAGTGGGATCCAGCCCAGTAGTTATGGAAACCAGGGCCATGACATCATAGGTCTAGAGCATAGGGTTGAGGGCCTGCACTTACGGTCTAGCCTGGCATAGGCCTTCAAGCACATATCGTCCATATGTTTGTAGTCACGTGATCTGTATAAGGAAAATCATAGGGGCAAAGGTACACCGCATAACACTACCCCCCATCTAGGGATTGACTTCCAGGCGATCAAAGGGTTCAATGTGTGGAGTGGTGTAATTTTCATAAGGGATAAATAAAGCATTGAATGCCGAATGAGATAAGCAGATTTTTCTAGGGGCAGAAGGATTTAATTTGTGGAAATCATTAATAGCCTCTTGGGCTGTCAGTAGGAGGTGTCCTTCAGGTTCCCAAGTCCGTCCAGTCTCATCATATCCCTTCCAATGGACGAGATATTCAAGGTGTTTTCCTTTGAAGCGTGAATCCTTAACAGATTCAACTTCATATAGGTTATCCCTATCTTCAGTAACCTGTACTGGACCAGGAGCAACCACAGGTTGTCCAGGTATCCATTCCTTATATGGTTTAACACAAGAAATATTAACAACATCATGGATTTTCATGGATCTAGGCAGACGCAAGCGTACTGCATTCGGGCCAATGAGTTCTGTGACTTCGTAAGGTCCAATCCATCTTTCCGTTAATTTCCATGATGCTCGTGTTAGCCATAGATTCTCTGTAGAAAGCCACACTTGATCTCTGATAACGTATTGTGGGGCTTCTTTTCTATGTTTATTTGCTTGGAGTTTCATTCTCTCTTGGGATTGTTTTAAGTTATCTTTTACTTCCTTTAAAGTAGACTCCATAGAATCTGTAAAATCTGAGGCAGCTGGTGCCTTAGACATGCGTTGTTCAAAGCCCATTCTTGGTGCATATGAACGAGTCACTTCAAAAGGGGTTTTGTTTGTAGAAGCCTGCTTCTTTGAATTATATGAGAATTGAGCGATCGGCAACCAGTCTGACCATTCTTCCTGCTTCTCAGAACAAAACATCCTTAAATACTGCTGTAAATCTCTATTCATCTGTTCCATTTGACCATCAGTCTGCAGATGATAAGCCGTAGATAAATGTTGTGCAATTCCCAAGTGCTTGCAGACATCCATCATGACTTGGCTTGTGAATTGCAGACCACGATCTGATACAATAGATCTGTTGAATGAATCACGATATAATCGTTGAGCAAAGCTCTCACAATCATGTGATGATTCATATTATATAATATGATACCTGTGTAGTATATAAGTTAAAACTCAGTAGCTGAGTTTTAATAAGACTTGTACTCAAACCATCTCATTCCAAGTAAGTACTGTCATTGAGTGTCTATACTCTGTACTCTGCCTCTGGCATGGGCATTGCCCCTCTGCCTTTCAACAGGTTATGAGCCCTGCAGCTCGCTGTGTCGCTCTTCCTGATCGCCGAGAGATGTGTGCGTTTTTACGCCTGGAATCTGAGCATTGTACCCGCCCTCATATGTGCGTTCTTACGCCCTTGACGTGTGAAATTGCTAGAGATCCTAAGGGGTCACTATGCTAGTACTTGTCAGAGGCTCTGACTGCGTGTTTTCATTACATCTTTTTGATCATAACTGACGCATTACCCTCTAGACAATCTTACCTATACCGCTCGTGCCTCTTCTACCAAGCTTATCCTATCAATATGTTGTCTTCCAAGAACTCTGGCACCTCTTCCACTTTCTCTTCTCTTCCTACCCTCACCGGCCCCAACTACCTTACCTGGCATCCTCAAATGAAGGCCTATCTTCAGTCCCAAGGCATCTTTCATGTCTGTTTGTCTGTGTCTTCAGATGTGGACTATCAAAAGGACAACCAGAAGGCCATCAGCTCGATTATTCTCAAGATGGACCCCTCTCTCCATAAGCATTGGAAAGATGTTGAGGAAGCCCATACCCTCTGGGACGCCCTCAAGAACCAGTTCTCCAAACCCACAATCACCACCATCTATTCCGAGTTCAAAGCCCTCATGGATACTACCATTCCTGAGAAAAGTCATCCCTCTCCTGCCTTCACCTCCTTCAATGCTCGCTTCACTCGTCTTCGCGAATTCCAATACCCCGTCGACGAACGTATTCAGGTGATGATCATGATGTCAAAACTCCCTGCCTATATGAACGTAATTGCCCATACTATGAATATTTCGTCTCTGGATTCGTTGAAACAGATGACTGTACCTGTCGTCAAACCAAGCAAAAAGCAAGGCAAGGCGAAAGCTACGGACGAGGAGGAAGAACTCGTCGTCGCCGGGACTACCACTCGTCCTGGTGATTTATTTGTAACCATGGAGAAACTTGAGGAGGCTGCTATCTTAGCATGGCAGCAACATTCCGCATCGAACCGTCCCTTGCGCGGCCAGCAGGCCGCAAATAATTCTAATAATTCTCAGGCAAATCGCATTACTGCGATTAAGCGCAAGCCCAATGACCTGACTTTCCAGCAACAGCAACAAGGATCGTTGTCTGGTTTGCACCAGAATAAGCTGAACCACCCATCCAGGTCATCGTCATCTCAGCAGCAAGGTCAGTCAAAACCTGATTCAACTTCGGGTACCCCCGGATCCTCTCGGGGTGCTCATCATGGACAGCAGTCTCGATGTGGAAAGCAGCGTCAACAACAATGAGCCACCCACTTCGCCAATGAAGGGGAGGCCTCTTTTGCTTTCACCGCCCCTATCCCTCCTTCCTATCCTGCTGCCGACCCTCAACTCATTGCGCATATACCCGCGGCTGCATACTATGGTCCCCCCACCTTTCCTTAAACGCAACGTTCAGTTGCATTGGCTCATCGCATCGGCGCTGTCCCTACCATTGAGACTGTGTGCACTCTCGACCCTATTGTGAACGCGGACCTTGATCTTTCAGGTCCACCTCTGAAGCATTTGCACCTAATGGAGCGTATTGACACCTCCACTCCTACGGCAACTATTGAGGAGTTGTCTGACTTTGAGGAACTGGTGGCTGTTTTCTCGCTGCCCGCTCACATTCCCTCTCCATCTGGGAATGTTACACCTCCTCGTGCAATGTCCCCTCCTCTTTCCATTGCAACACCCCTCACTCCATCCCCTTGCAACCCTTGTGTTCATGTCCCTCCTTCTCAATGGAAGGACTTGGTTCGTGTTCCTCTCGATACCGTTGCTGCTCTGCCAATTCCTCGCAATGCCCAGCGGGCATTTGCGAATGTTCTGGTGACCCCAGATAGCAATACTGTTTTGCTAGGGGAGGAAGAATTATCAGCCACTGCCAATTCACAATTTACCAGCCTCGCCAGTATGTATGATCACTACTTGTGCAATGGACGTGAAGAAGAATTCTTCAATAAATTCTTCGATTCTGATGAAGACCCAAGGTCTGTCGATCCTTTCACCCAACTACTCATTGACTCACGTCTGATTTCACAGCCGGATGTAAATAGTCTCTTTGCGTCATGGGTAGATAGTGACTCAGACAATAAATCTATTGTTTCGTCGTCTGATGAAAGCGATCCAGTACCTAAGTTAATGTGTGATGATTGCACTGATTCAAACTCACATTCTGCAGTCCCTGATGACATGTGGCTCCTTGATTCTGGAGCATCGTCACATTTTACATATCAATTTGAGGACTTTGCCAAATATGTCCCCTATAGTAAACCAAAAATGGTGCAGACTGCAAACGGTCCTGCAGAAATTTTGGGCGAAGGAACAGTTATCATAAAACCATGGAAAGGATCTATAGTGCGATTATCGCCTACGATCTATATGCCCAAATCAAATGTAAAACTCATGTCCATGGGCACATTATTGAAGGACAAGCATCTATCTGTCCAAAACTGGGAAGGATTTATATCCTTTTACCACAAACTTGAGAAACGAGTCACTGTGGAATTCCATACTCATCCCGGAAGTACTTTGTACTTTGTCCGTGCACCTGCCATTAAGGCAAAATCTTGTCTCAATATGCAGACAATCGATTATGATCTGCTGCATCGCAGACTAGGTCACCCCTCTAAAGAAGTGATCCATGCTGGCAAAAAACATTTAAAAGATTTTCCTGCGGTTAATATACCAGCGGAAGAGTGCGTTTGTCCTGGCTGTCAGTTAGGCAAACAATCTAATCGCTCTTTTCCACACACTCAAAAGCATGCTACTGAGCCCTTTGAATTGATCCATTCGGATCTTAAGTCTTTTGAAGTGAAATCCTATCATAAGAGCAAATATGTTATTATTTTTTATGACGATTTTACATCTATGTCATGGTTGACAGCGTTGTGCACCAAAGATGGTGCAATTCACGCCACCAGACAGTTTCTAAAATATGTCCAAACTCAGTACAAAAGCCATGTTAAAGGCTGGATGTCTGATGCTGGGGGAGAATACAAATCAAAGGCTTTTGATGAAATGCTTCGCAATGAAGGTATTCACATATATCAAAGCGCTCCCCACACACCACAGCAAAATGGTCGTGCTGAAAGGCACATTCGTACCTTAATGGACAAAGCTCAGGCGATGCGTCTTCACACTTGCCTTCCCCCATCTTATTGGGAATTTGCAATTTATCATGCATCGCATGTGTACAATCGTACTCCAAATGCTAGATTGCGTTGGAAAACTCCTATGGAGTTATTGACTGGAGAGCAACCCAATGTCGCACATTTGCATGTATTCGGGTATGGTGCATATGTTCACCTTGCACCTTTTCAATGTGAGCATGGCAAGTTAGCCCCTCACTCGCAGCTTATGGTCTATTTGGGTGTTGCACCCACAAATGACGCCAATATGGTGTTCATGCGGCCAAGTAATACATTATTTACTGCTGCATATGCCATCTTTGACGAGCATTTATTTCCAAAGTGTGCTAATGCTAAGCCACATAAACCCGTGTCTACTCCACAAAAATCCCCACATACTGTGGATGAGGAGTGTCCCTCTGATGATGAAATTCCAGAGGGATCTACCCGTAAAAATCCGATCCCAGTGCCTGATGATCTGTCAGAGCCAGTGGATCTTGAGGAACCTATCGAACGGACACCTAGTCCAGTTCCTCTTCCAGAACCTCGTACTCCTCCTCGGAGAGTACCAATTTATAATGCTCCACCGCCCCTTCCCAGACAATCCCAACGTGAACGTAAAGTCCCAATGAGACCCGGGAACGTCTATGGTGAACGGAGAAATCCCACCAAACAGGTTAAGGACATAGAGTCCACCTCCAAATGGAAGGAGCTTACTGGGCAATCTGAGCCCAATATTCCTGGTACTATGCCACCATCTCCTGATCCGCAAGGACCAATGGTTAACGATCCTCCCGAATCTGAGGAGGAGATTGAACGCTTAACCCGTGAAGGGGGAGTAAATTTGGCTCATTATCTTTGTGCTCGCGCTGTACCTTATGGCAGCGATGAAAATAAACCCAATTATCACGAATGGTCCTATAAGGACATCCTCACACTACCACCTGCCGAGCAACAGCTCTGGCATGAGGCCTGTTTGGCCAAATTACAAGTACTCAAAGATTAAAAGGTCTATGAGGTGGTAGATCGTCCAACCAATCATAAAATTATATGAAATAGATGGGTTTTTGATGTAAAACCCGATGGTCGAAAGAAAGCTTGCCTAGTTGTGCAAGGTTTCTCTCAAATAGAGGGAATCGATTTTGATGAAATCTTCTCTCCTGTTGTCCGATTTGAGACTGTGCAAATGATGCTTGCATTCGCTGCTCTAGAAGATTGGTACATAACTGGACTGGATGTGCAATCCGCCTACCTTTATGGTCTATTGGAAGAAGAAATCTATATGGAAGTGCCTGAAGGGTTTGCTTCACCCGAATATAAAGGCAAAGTCCTCCACCTAAGACGTGCACTTTATGGCCTTAAGCAAGCCGGTATTACATGGTGGAAGGAACTTAAAAAATCCATGCAGGAACTTGGTTTCCAGTCAATTTACTCCGAAGCTGGAGTATACGTATATTGCAAATCCAAGATTTTTGTCATTGTATATGTCGATGACATATTTTTCTGCAGCGCAAACCCCAAAGAAGTTGATCAACTCAAACAAAAATTCATGAATAAATGGGATTGCTGTGATCTAGGCGAAACTCGCGAATTTCTGCGAATGAGAACATGCCGTGATCGAATCAATCGCCAGATCTATTTAGATCAGAGCAAATATCTTGATAAAGTAGTTGAGTGGTGTGGCATGACAAATGCCAAATCTGCACAAACACCACTACCTCAGGGATATGTTTCTAAAAAAAACAATAAACCAGTTGACCCTGAATTACGGACGCATTTTCAGACTGTCATTGGATCCCTATTATATTTGATGCTTGGGACTAGACCCGATATCGCCTTTGCTGTTATGCAATTAGTGCGACAATCAGCTAATCCATCCAAGGAACACTTGGATAGAGCCCTTTACATCTGTCGATATTTAATTAACACTCAGGATTTAGCTCTCGTTTATGATGGAAAAAGTGGTTCCGGCCTCATTGGCTGTTCGGATTCTGATTGGGGCAAAGACTTGCCCACATCTCACTCGCAAACAGGATATTTCCTGAAATTAGCGAATGCAGCCTTCATGTGGAATTCACACCTTCAAAAGGTCACTGCTACTTCATCCACTGAAGCTGAATATATTTCTATGTCTGTTTGCTGTAATCAAATAATAGGCATTAAACAGATGTTCGGAGAACTTGGGTATCAACTCAAGCCGATACCGCTTTGTGCAGACAACCAGGGTGCAATTTTTACTGCACAAAACCCTGTAAACAAAAAGGTGACACGCCATATCTGCATTAGATATCATTCTATTCGCAATGCCATCATCAATAAAGATATTGAAATCTTTTATATTGATGGTGATGAAAACCCAGCAGATATCTTTGCAAAGAATCTGGGATATGGTAAGTTTGAGAAGTTTCATTCTCAACTTGGGTTAATTTCCTTTCCTGCCTAAATAGTGCAGACGTTTATGTACATTATCATCTCTTATGCTTGCGTAAACTAGCACATACTTAGCATGGGGGAGTGTTGAATGAATCACGATATAATCGTTGAGCAAAGCTCTCACAATCTTATGATGATTCATATTATATAATATGATACCTGTGTAGTATATAAGTTAAAACTCAGTAGCTGAGTTTTAATAAGACTTGTACTCAAACCATCTCATTCCAAGTAAGTACTGTCATTGAGCATCTATACTCTGCACTCTGCCTCTGGCATGGGCATTGCCCCTCTGCCTTTCAACAAGATCAGGGCAAACCGTGATTTTTCCATACATAATTTAGATAGAGTTTGGCCATATCCAGGGCTGTTGCAGTCTTGCTGCATGGGGCAAAAACAACTTCTTTTGAAAATTGATCAATGATAACTAAGATGGAATCATAACCAGATGATAATGGGAGATCTGTGATAAAATCAACAGATACATCAACCCATGGTCCATCAGGAATTGATAAGGGTTTTAATAAACCAGGCACTGCCTGATTTGTTCCTTTCATCCAAGCGCATCTATCGCATCGGGAAACATAATCTGAAACAAAAGATGTGACACCAGGCCACCAATATGACCGTGTGACAAGATCTAAAGTCTTGTCTATTCCCAGGTGTCCAGCAACTGGGGAATCGTGACAGTGACGTAATATTGTCATTTATAGCTATGTGTTATCAGGCATGAACAACCTTCCTTTTTCGTCATATAGGAAACCATCACATTCCTCGCAGATGTTCCTTTCCTCACATAACCGTATGACGTTGGTTTCTTTCAACCATAAAAGTTCATTAAATATTTGAGTTCGTATGGTGTCCCCTTCATCTTGGATTGTAACCATTGATGTGGTTTGTATCCACTCTGGGGCTATCATCGTTACTCCCTTATTATCATCTTCGATGCCTACAGCATGATCTTCTCATCTAGAGAGAGCATCTGCTTTGACATTTGAAGCTCCAGGCTTATACACGAAGAGATAATTAAACTGTGTTAAATATTGTGCCCATCGTGCTTGGCGACGATTCCGATCTTGGACCTTTATAAAGTATTGCAAATTCACATGATCATTCCAGATCTCAAATTGATCTCTAGCACCTTTCAGGTAGTGTCTCCAAATCTCAAGCGCATGTATGATGCTCAGCATCTCTTTGTTGGCAATGGGGTAATTTCTTTCTTGAGGAGACATGCTATGAGAAGAGAAGGCTACAGGATGCCATTTGTCATCTTTGAGTATAGAGAGCACTGCTCCCGTTGTGTAATCTGAAGCATCCATTTCTAATCTAAATTTGCAATCTATATCTGGATATGCCAAGATAGGGGCCATTGTAAACTTTGTCTTTAATAGATCAAAAGCAGCTTGCTGCTCTTCTTTCCACTGGAAAGTTTGATCCTTCTTTAATAAATCATTAAGGTGACGTGCGACTTGCACATAATCTTTAATAAAGCGGCGATAGAAGTTTGCGAGACCTAGGAAACTTTGGACTCCCTTTTCATCAGCAAATCATTTTGGGACAGTATTTTATAATTATTACAATAATTATGGCAATTTGACAGCCAGTGACAGCATGTTACATCATGTTACATCATTGCATGCCAACAGTGTCACAGTGTCACAAGGTGTGACATCACGTCATAGCGCCACTGCTGACAGCGCTACTGGGTTTGACAGTACTATAGGTAACTAGGATACATAGCTAATACAACTGTAGAATAGTTACAGTAGGGTACAGTGACGTCACAGCATCACAAGGTGTGACATCACATCACAGCGCCACCCGCTGACAGCACTACTGGGTTTGACAGTGCTACAGAGTAACTAGGTAATACATCAATAGAATAGTTACAGTAGCTACAGTTGTCATAGTGTCACGAGATATCACATCACATCACAGTGCCACCGGTTGACAGCGCTACTGAGTTTGACAGCGCTACAGGGCTCGACAGTGCTACAGGGTACATACAGTAACTAGGGTACATAGCTAATGTAAGGTAGTAATAGATTCGTAATAGATGTAGACTTAGAGATTTTGCACGAACAAATCACATGACATTTATTAGGATTTGTTCTGCTTACATACTACACTACCATTACTACACACCCGCCGCTCCCAACTTCCCTCAGCACTATTTAGCCGTCACCTCCCACCTTCACGCTCCACTGTCCCCCACGCCATCAACCACTGCTGCCCGTCACCTCACCTTCCACACTTCAAATGCACGCGCACCGCCTCCCTCTTGTGCACACCCGCCGCTACCATCAGCAGGGGGGCAACGGTGTATCTACCACCACCACTTGTCAAAGTACCTAAATAGGGGCAGCAATGCCCAACTCAGAATGCGCTGCAAGTACCGAGCACAACTGAGGTGAGATGAAGGAGTTGGAAGGGTTAAATAGTGATGAGGATATGCACTTGCTAAACTCCAGAAAGGTCCAGAACAGGATAGGCGAAACTAGGCATGCTGCTTTAGGAATTAACAAAGAGCGCAGTAGCACACGTTCGGAGGGAGTAGGAGTGCCACCAAGCGATCGACACGAGGTATGACTATACTATAATAGGTATAAGTAAGTCTGAAAGAGGTAGGATGAGAAATGAG
>JBBPTV010000968.1:0-13263 GCA_038094275.1 Tubosaeta brunneosetosa | reverse complement strand
GTGACGGTGGTGCACGACACGCCCACCTCGCCCCCTCGTTGTCGTCACGGTGGAGTGGTGGTGCGCTGTTGTGCGGTCCTCGCCCCCCGTGTCGTCGCGTGGTGGTGACCGGCAGACCGCTGCCTCCCGCCATCCTGTTGTTGTCATCTCCAAGGTGGTAGGCATGTCGTTTCGCCACTACTCCCTCGTCGTCGGCGCTGTGGTGGTGAGTGCGCCGTTGCATGCCCTAGCCTTCGCCTCGTCGTCGTCGTCGTCGTAGTAGTAGTAGTAGTAATGGCAGTGGTGGCACCGGCGCATCGTTTCGCACCGCGCATCGTCGTCGGCGCTATGGTAGTGGGTGCGCCGTTGCGTACCCTCACCTCGTTGTCGTCGCGGGCGGAGCGGATCATCAACGAAAACGGTCGAAGATTACTAATCGTCGGAAACAACCGACGGAAATAGCCGACAGAGTTGGCCAACAAACTCAAACCTGTCCCCTTCGGGTCCAGGAATTGGTCGACCTCGTCCAGCCAGGGTAAAGTTTGAGCCTTGACATACACACGCTTGATCCCCGGGCGATGGGAATGATAGATAGGATGCCAAGATCCAAATAACTGGTGCACGAGGACTACTAATGGACACGAACGACTCTGGAGGCAAAGCTGAAAGCAAAGTTGAGACTGGCCAGCTGTGACTACCTTGCCAATGTTTCGACCGACGTTTTCGCTAATCAACTAGCCCCATTAGTATTAGCATGCGACCCACAGTACATGCCAGATTGGAAGATGATAATATTCTGAGCTCCTCGTAACCATTCAGGCACAGGACAATTACAACATCGTGCAATCTGTTCCCAGCATCTTGGTGTGTGGATGGATACCATCCGTAATATTACTGAAATCGAAAGGTTAGGAGAAGAATCGTGCCACTAAGTTCATGTTCTTGGCCTCCTTCTTCAGAAAGCACGTTAAGTTTATCAGCATTGGTCTTAGAAACTGCGACAAGTGCGTTTTGAATCCGTTAGCATTTTGTATTTATACTGACACAAAATGTTCGACGCATATTCCGCGACTCTACTGCGAGCGGAAAGTGCCGCATGTGTATAATTAAACACTTGAAGTGGCCCTGCGTAGTTGCCAAGCTGATTAACCGTCGTGTGTCCTGCATTACTTCAGCTTTTTCAGTGGGACCGAATCTACCATTCGTCGTCACCTGTGATGACTCGTACGACTGGGAATAACTCCCCTTGGACCGACATCGTGTGGCCACTCGAAACTAGAGCAAGTGCTACATGGTACATGGAAACAATGGATCAACGCGTCCTACGGGGTCAACTCCATCCCCTACCGCCTCGATACTGATGGACATCCAATTCGACCATAATTCCGTTCGGGCTTGCCTGAAGGCTATTCACGCTATTCGTTGTACCTACTCCGCTGCAGATCGCTTCGACTCATTTGGAAGCGTCTGGAACTAATCCAATCGACAGTACCCCACTAGATAAAAATGGTTCTGTGGTCCGATGATGACATTTGTGTTAAGGGCCCGGGCTGGGAAAGATGATGATATCAAAGACTGTACGTGGATACCATCATCGTCGTCTCAATTCATGGGTGACGAGGATGTAACGGGGATCATACTTCATGAATCATTACTGTTATCAAAGTTTTCTTCCGAGGGACACGGACAACAACTGATGTTGATCAGCAGGTATCATGCGGTGCATCATGTTTGGAAGCGCATTTTCCCGCCGTGCAGCTTCCAAGTTCCTGACTGCTTTTATGGAACGCAGACACACCTCATTTTACGAAAAAATCCAAATTCGGCAAGTGATGGCACGACACCAATTATCAAAATTATGTAGGCCGTACCAAAGATGTGCCACCGAAGAAAATAGGAGTCGCTCGAAAAGTAAATCGCAAGGCATGTATGGCCACTAAAACTAATGGTACCACGAAATCCTTACTAGCATCCAAACAGTCATCCAAATGGTTAAAAAGCAAGGCTCTTCGACAGGTGATCATAACGCTACTTTAGTCCTGCTCAGACTACACCACTCTAGAACATCACTCCATGATCATGCTGGCCACCCCAAGCTCGTTGCTCACCGCTGCCCTTGCCGCCGGCGTCGTCGTTGTCATCGTTGCCCTTCACAAGAAACGACAGTTCGTGCTCAGGAAACAAGGAATTCCACTCCCACCTGGTCCACCCACCTCGGGATGGCTTGTGGGCAGTAGTGTGCCGGCGGTGAAGTAAGTCGACCAGCTTTTCAGCCGCTCTTTCTGTGTTAATTGATTTGCTGTTCTTCAGTATCTGTACTACATTCAACGAATGGGCAAACGAGTACGGTCCCGTGTTCACAATTCGGCGAGGAAGTGAGATCGCCATCGTTATCGCACGAGCCAACGTGAGACCTCAGTTCATCTCTACTGACACTTTCATCATCTTTGGTGTCTTGTCTGCAGGCAGCTACTGAAATAATGGAAAGACAAGGCAGCGCGCTCGCAGATCGCCCTCCTATGATTGCTGCCGGCGACATTCTCTCTGGGGGTAAAAGAATTCTGCTGACGCGTAGTGGCGAACGACTTCGTCAATTGAAGAAGGTCGTCCACGCACATTTACAACCCAAAGTTGTGGAAGCGTACAAGGATATTCAGTCCGATCAAGCAAAAGCCCTCGTTCTCGGCCTGCTCGATGATCCAAAGAACCATCGGGAGCTTGTCCATCGGTATAATTTCGCGATATTGCACATGTTTCTCTGAACGTAATTTATTCTAGGTACTCCACCTCGGTCATCCTACGAGTCGCGTATGGCAGATCAAGCGCCACATCTGCTGAGGATCCCGCATTTGTTGGGGTGAAACAAGTGATCGCTCACCTTAGGGAAGGAATGCGACCAGGCGCTTATCTCGTCGACCGTATCCCTTGGTTGAAATATGTCCCTGGATACGGAAGACGCCTCAAGCAGTATCACAATTCCGATCTTGAATTTTACGGCGAACAATTGGGCCACGTCCGACATGCGATGGTAAGCTCTATCTAATTACTGGAACGCAATGAGGTAACGTGAAAGACATTCCAGTCACTGGGAAATGCTGGCCCATCGTTCTCCCGGGCGTTGTTGGAAAATGTCGATGGACACCGGCTCTCCTTTGATGAAATGGCCTACCTCGCCGGATCTCTCTACGAAGCCGGATCTGACACGGTATGTTGTTGGCTTGCTTACGGATCCGGGAACGGACTAGAGAGAGGGGTAAATAGACTACAGGTGCTATCATCGTGATGATTATGGCAGCGGCCCGCTTCCCCGATGCACAATTGCGGGTCCAGGAGGAATTGGATAGAGTTGTCGGGACTGATAGATGTAAGCTCTACTTTATTTTCCGTTGTCTTTTGTCGTTTCATGTAGCTATTCTACAGTACCGAGCTGGAACGACTGGGACGATCTCCCTCAGCTTCATGCGTTCATCTCGGAGGCACTCCGTTGGCGGCCGATTGCACCTCTTGGTAAACATTCGAGATACACGCAGCGGTCAATCATGAACGTTTATTCTCATAGGAATTCCACATCGTTCAACGAAAGATATTATCTGGGTACGGCTTTTCTTTGGCGAAGAGCGCTTAGATTCAATCCTGTGCTCACTTAGAGAGGTTACTATATCCCGGCTGGCACGACAGTACATGGCAATCATTGGTATGGTACCCTATATTCTCTTTGTGGGATAGCTCAAACGAGGAGAAACAGGGCCATCAGCAGAGATCCTGAGGCATTTCCCGATCCTGAAAAATTCGACCCTCAACGCTGGTTGCACCAGAATGGCCAGCTGCGCAATGACATGAACTGCTATGCCTTTGGATTCGGTCGGAGGTACGTGTGCCTCTGCTTCTTGTCTGTACGTTGTTCATTCATGGTGGCACAGAGTGTGTGCAGGGATGTATTTCGCGAACCGTTCCATGTTCATTGGACTTGCATCCCTCCTCTGGTCGTTTCGAATCGCCGAGCGTCCAGAGGCACCCATCGACCTCACGCCGGAAAAGGGGAATTTCGCGGGCCAGTTGGCGCCATTCCAGGTCAAATTTGTGCCCCGCATGGAAGAGGCACAGCTGAGAGAGATAATGACAATGTAAACGGTGCGTGGATGAGAATTCGCAGTGCTCACAGCCTTGACGGATGTATTAGGTCTCTTTTATCGTTGAGGATACCTTCGATTCTATTAGTTTGAGTTATTCTTGTTGAGACCACACATGTATAGTGTTAGATGTGTTCATTACAACTACCTTGTGCAAGCTCAACCTTGCGCCAATGTGTCTGTGAAGTTCTATTGCCTTCGAGATTCGCACCGACCATTACTTAAAAAATTCGCTCGCATGTATTGAAAGGAAACAAACTTAAAGATAGCCGTCTCCGGTAGTTACCGAAATGATACCCTTTTTTTATCTAGCAACTGACATGTCCATTTCTGCACAATACGCTATGGCAGTGCCTTGAATGGGCCTCAGGGGGAATGGTTACCACTCATGGATCATAGCGATGTTTTGAGTCAATGCATGACATTTGTATTTGGAGCTTGCAATCTAAGTGGTGCGAAACTACAGCTTATTTGCGAACTGGGGCCAACATGTCTGTCCAGGCGCGTTCGTACTGCACCGCAGGCTTTACGGCGACACCGAGAGCACGCGCTGCGGTCAGAGCCCAATGAGGGTTTCTTAAAAGTTCTCTCGCAAGAAAAACTACGTCGGCCTGCCCTCCTGCGAGGTACGACTCGATTTCAACCGGATCAGTGAGCAAGCCGACCGCGGCAACAAGGATGTCAGGATGCGCGGCTTTCAACTCCGCGGCAAACGGAACCTTGAACGGCGTCCGCACGTCAGCCACGACACAGCAATCGCGGGGGAAGACGCACTTGGTAACCGTGCCTCAACGGAATCTTTTGGCGGTCCCAGTTGCCGCCACTGCTTGCGTCCACGAGGTCGACCCCGAGCGTCTTGAGTTCTCCGACAAAGAGTTTGCTCTGTTTGATGCCCCACTGCTTCCACTGACCGTCGTCGCCTTTCTCTGGACCCTCGGCCCAATCTGTCGCGCTTATCCTCACAAAGAGAGGTTTATCCCCCCACGCATCGCGCACGCGCTTGATGAGCCTCAACGGGAACCGCATTCGATTCGAGAGGTCCCCACCATATTCATCCACTCGCGAGTTGGACAAGGGTGAGAGGAACGAGTGTAAGAGGTAGCCGTGAGCGCCGTGAAGTTCAATATAGTCGACTTGGCGTCCAAATCAGCGTCGTTCAGACATTGGACACATGAACCTCACATCCGGCTTTCTCGCAGCGGCCTACCGCTGCAGCAAATGCATCCTCGACGTGCTTCATGTCGCTCTCTGACATGGCCTTTGGAGAGAAATAAGAGTCGGAAAATGGCATGGCAGAGGGGCCATAGACTAAAATACCATATGAGACGAGAAGGTACATGGGGTGCAGGTCTCACCATTGCTTGGCCATCCGCCTTCTTCTTCTCCCGCCATAATCGTGTTGGTCCTATAGGTCCCGGCGGCATTTGCGTGAACCCATGGAGCATACATGGATGCTTTTCGACCAGCGTGACCGAGTTGAATTCCAATTGCAGCACCTTGCGCGTGTGCAAAATTCACGATGCGCTTCAGAGGTTCTATGTGGCTGTCAGCCCAGATCCCCTACGCACAATGTTAAGTAACTGGCGAAACCGGTGCGGGTCATACACACCATGTCTTCTGGAGCTATACGACCTTCTGGGACAACTGCCGTACTTTCAACTGTGATGGCTCCGACGCCACGCGATGCAAAACTCTAAGAAATCAAGATGAGAACTCAGAGCGAGGGAAGTCCTGGGTAATACGAACACCGAGATGAACGAGATGCCAGTCGGTGGCATGTCCAGAGTCAGAACTGAATTGACACATGGGAGACTGGCGGAACGGTCAATAAACCCGCCAGCAAGCGTACCAGCAAACGCACCACCCAGATTCTGTTCTTGAAAGTGACGTTCCTGATCGTGATCGGCTGAAATAACACGGGCAGTTTTTTGTTTTGCGTGAAAACATCCTAAAGATTGGAAGTCAACCTGGGGACCCCATACACAGGCAATGAACATACCGTGTTTGTGTAAGCAGAGCCTACAACCGGTTCGTTAAGTGGAAAGAATCCATTGACACCGGGGACAGCGTGATTCAGGTTCCGTGCGGACTGTCGAGTGAGTATTTGGACCATGTTATAGTCAAGGATGAAACCACAGTGGGTATACCTTTCGTACCACCAGGAAACTGTCTTTTTATCTCAAAAAAACTGATGCTGGACTGAATTCCGTTGAATCAGTCGTGTGTCTCATTTGTCATCTCATGAGGGGGTATGACAACGTGTGGGTATGTTCACCCACGCCCAGATTATTCTGGGGCGGTCCCATAGACCTCAGTCTCAAGATCTGAGTGGTTGCCACGCTGTCACTAAACGTAACCGTGAATCAGTGATAGATTGTGTCACTTTCATTGAGTAATTAGTGTCACCTGCCATAATTACTGTACGTCGACGACACGGATGCCTTCTGTCAGTTCAGTCAACGATACCTCCTCGACCACTCGAACCATGATCAAACTATCTGTTGCAACCCGCCGGTATTGCAAACGCGACAGCGGTACCAGCAATAGCGCACCAAACTGCTGCCTGAGACGGACGGCGAGTTGCAGTGCACGCGTCGTCTCGTCCAACCCACTTGTGCCGCGCGCGAATTCCTGGTCGAGGAGAGGACCGATCCAGGGATGAATCAGAACGAGATCTTTCATTCCAGAGAGGTCATCTCTGGTCTCGATTTCTACCACACCGAGCGCAAACGTTGCCACGCGATAAATATGGGGCGCGGTCTGCGAATCCGGTTCCGAGATATCGTCGAGTGTGGTGATTGGGAACATAATGCCCGGAAGCCGCAGACGACTGGAGGCCACCGAGGGCGAAGGAAGTTCATGGAGGCGTTGGTATAGTGAAACAAGTAGAGAGAGATCGACTGCGGTTGAACGCAACGCCATCACTTTGTTGTTCATCTCGACTGTCCCCAAAGGTTGTGGCACATGGGGCGGCACGATTCGGTTGTAAACTGTGAGGTCAACGGGTAGACAGCTGTTGTAGCTACCCGCACGTCCCGTCCAAGCAAGAATCGTGACCTCTCCAGAGCCCGTCAGGACGTGCTCCAAGAGTCGGCCAACCGCTCGATCGCCTTCGCCGTATATCACCGGGATCGCCACGTTGAAGATTCCGAAGAGACAATATGCAATATCTTCCTCGCGTGTTGTGTAACGCCCAGAAGCCAAATAGAGCTTCTCGCGCACCCTGTCCAGACCCGGGCAAAGGGCGGCCAACTCCTGCGAAGTGTAATTCATCGCTTTTTCCATCTCCAAAAGGACTAAATGGGATTCCTTGTGGTTGAACATGTCCAAGCCAAGGTAGGGCTTCCAGTCTTCGGTGTAGAATTGGACAATCTCGGAAGCAACGTATTCTTGGTATGTCCACCCACGGGTATTCCAGATGCTTTTCCAGAGATAGCTGGGCTCCTGTGATCCCGATAGGACCCCAAGAAGGTGGACGATAGTAAGGGATGAGCCACGATACCATTTGAACATGGCGACAAGTGATTCTTGCAACACCCCCTTGTCGAGCTGGTCCACACAGCAAGTGTCGCTCCATGCCCAGTGGAACTGAAGCGAACGCACGAGGTCGCAAAAGCTGTGTAACTTGCTGTTCGCTGGAGATGCGGGTAGTCCATAGACTGATATATTCTTGACAGTCTGGAATGTTGGCTCGTAGGGTTGCCACCTGTGCGACAACATGACATATCGGTAGAACATATCTACTGTTTCCTGGATACGTTCATAGTCCAGCACAGTCGTCATTGAAGAGCGTAGCTCGTCGTAGACTGGAAGCGCCTCAAAAGCCGCCGCTTGTTGCATCTTGTCATACAAACGGCCAGTCGTGGTATTAATGAGAACCCGCGGCATTGGCTGGATAGCCTGCGCGATTGCCTTGCGGATTGTTGGCGTAGCATCGACGTACTTATGACGAATTTCTATGATATCCCGCCGGAGATCAACATAATATTCCGTGCAAAGTCGTCATAAAATGGCTCACCACGTATAAGCGGATCAGGTGATTCCTCAAGCCTAGAAAGCATGATGACAAATGCTTCAAATGCTTCACCATAATGCCCCATTGCGTGCAATGTGGCATGTTTTCTCTCATACCCTCGGAAAGAGGACGGGTCGAGATCGATGACCTGGTAGCAAATGTATCAGTGAAACACACTAGTACGACATGAGATGGATCCATACACGGTCAGCATCAATCAGGGCCTCTTCCCAGGCAGATGAAATTGCGAGACCTCTGCTTCGCTTAACCAATACATCAAGCAGATTTGTCGGATCGAGCGAGAGGGCGTAGGAGTAGTATCCGATGGCCTGATCGTGATTCGCAGAGTCCATCGCGCTGCCACCGAGCTTCTCTAGCTTCTCAGCGCAACGATCTCGAAAGTCTGACGAGTCTCGAATCAGACCCAGTTGTATTGCCGTTCCAATTACTTACCAAGCTCCCATTGTACTTGCCCGCTGCATGCAACCGTGTCTTGGGATAACTGGCCACGCATCTGCTGGAAACACTCGATCGCCTCCGTGAAGCGACCTGTCTCTTCCAAAATATCACAAATCGTGCGATAAATCAGAAACTTCGGAAGCTTGAACTGATCCAAAATACCCATGTCAGCATCCGTCTTCAGACCAGCAAGCATGACCCACCTTTGTAGCAGCACCAAGTACCTCGCACGGCGGGCCGCGAATCAACACCGCATTCGTCCACTTGACAAGTATTGCATCGGGCATTGACGGAGTGAGCAATAACGCGGTAGCATAGGCTGCGACTGAGTCGTCCGTTCTCCCAGCACCTGATGCCTTGTCTCCAAGCATCTCCAGCATTGTGATACACGATTTTGTAAACTCTAACCCAAAAATTTGCACTTTCTCTTATGAGGCACCACGCAAAAACTCACCTGTCAGCCAGTCCATAATCTGTTTGTCGGCTTTTGCCTCCGGGTTTAAGGGTTCCAAAATTTGCAGGAGAGACGACGCGGCATCCATTACGCGACCCCCAGCGTACAAGGCTTCACATTCCGATTTTACGTGGATAACCTGCAAAAGGTTGTCCGCTTTCCGTTGGGAGTTGACGAGTTCAGTCCGGAGTTGCTCAACGGCACTCTCAAGCTGTGCGATTTGGTTCCCTAATAGACTTGGACGTCAATGAAGCGCCAGCTGCGGCGACGTGTGGACATACTTGAGCTTTCGTCGCGTTCACGTAAATCCACATGAAGGGCATTGATAGTTTCTTTATAACCCCCCTCCATTTGGTCTGCCGTGTGGTGAGAGGTAGCAAGCTGCTTGTGCAAATCTTGAACAGTTTGCTCCAGAGTCGCTATCTTTTTATCTGCGTAGAGCCATCAACGAAGGGCAAGGAAAGGTGAAATCGAACACACTCGAGTTAGTCTCCTGACTGTGGAGTTCCTCACGTAGCGATGCGATTGTCTCTTTCAGGACATCTTTGTCTTCGTTGGCTTTGCGTTGGGATCTCGCAAGTTCCTCGCAGAGTTCCCGAACAGTGCTTCCCACCCTGTTGGAGATCCCCATTTGTGATGTGTCCTCGAGGCTATTCTCTTTCGCTTCGATAGAGAGATTTTCCTGCCCACGGGAGGCCTTTGGTCAGATAATTGGCCTACACGGTGATGCAAGAGCACTTACATTGTCAAAGTAATGAGACGGAAGAATATCTGGGAGACTGCGAAGTACGATCGTTGAACCCCCACCCATTGCAAGCTTGTTATGGGTCGAAATAACCATGGAATACATGGTATGATCATGTTCGATAGCAGGACCAACTTGCATGCGTGTCCCAGTGTCCCAGAATGACACCGTTAGTTCACAGCAAGCCACAATGAACTGACCATTGCCCGCCAGGGCGATGCAATTCGCATACTTCCTTTTGTGAACACGCCATTTGGACAGCGTCGTGCGGGCAGACGTGTCAAGACAAACGATATTCGCGTCACTAGACAAAGCAAAGAGTCGGTTGCTGTCCTTGTCCCAGGCGAGTGATCCGTTGAGTGGCGAGGCAACTTTGATTGGAAAATCGACGAGAAAGTGGCCGTTTTGACAGTCGAAAATGCGGATAGATCTGTCCCAGGTAGCAGTGGCGAAAAGGTGTCCATCCGGGGAGAACTTGGCAGCGACCACAGTAAAATCGTGCTGAAAAGGGCCAAGCAATCGCTCGCCAGTCAAAAGAGACCAGACACAGGCCGTGTGGTCAAGTGATCCACTTGCGATTTGCGTTGCATCGGGCGAGACGTCAACTGCCTGCACCCTGTTAATGTGACCTTGAAAGTCGACCGCCTGCTCGCGAGTCTCCGAGTCCCAGACAGACACCCAACCGCTACCCAGCCCACTCACAACCCACCTTCCATCCTGAGACACTGAAAGGCTGCAGACAACACTTCCTGCGTCCATGGATTCCCCGACTTCCTCTCCATCATCTACTTGCCAGCATCGAATCTTGCCTTCGTCACCACCACTCAGGACGTGCTTCCCAGAAGTGAGGAACGCAACAGAATTTATGCTACCGCCGCCGTAAATTTCAATCGGTTTTTCTTTTTTCTCGCCGAGGTCGTCGAAAGGGAGACTGGTTTCACCCGACTCTTTGGACCTTGTCAGTGTAAGCTCGTAGGTGAATGATGCGCGTCGCTACTTACCATGCCTTGTCTGCCACCACATTATCAGCAATGGAAGTGGAAAATGGTGAAAAAAACCTCTGCCGGCGTCTCCTGATATTCACACCTACCTCGATTATGTTACCAAGCGACGGGTTCAAACGTTCAATACACTGGGAGTTGGCGAAATGATTGACTATTGAAATGGCACTTCTCCAGAATTGAACTCCGCCGTTCTCCACTCTTCGGAACGAGACGGAGTCCGGGCCGGGGCTGGGCCAGACCCTGGTGTTGTGCAGGCCCGGCCCGGAGCCCTGAGCTGAACTCATCCAGGGCCTTGGCCAGGGCGAAGGCAATCCAATGGCCCCTACCTCAACAAAAACCGGCGACGCGTGAGGCAGGGCACCCACGATCACAAGGAGGGCGAAGACGAGGAAGCAACGCCCCGGATCTCTGTCACGAGGGCAACGCGTGAGGTGCCCATAGCTCACGACGACAACGACGGCATGCCCATCACCACAACAATGGCGACGTGGGGACGATGGCGACACAGCGGCTCCACCTCAACCAAAACAGCGATGCGCTTAGGAGTGCAGCGGCGCGCCCCGGCGGAGAGGGCAAGGGCAAGGGCAGTACGCTCGCGATTTCTACCACGACGAAGATGGTGCGATGATGCAGACACGCGAGGACTCGCCACTGCCGCGCTGCTATCAAGACGACGGTGACGAGGGATGCAATAGCATGCCCATCACCACAGCGTCGACGACGCAAGGACGGAGGCGACACATCAGCCCACCAACCCAAACGACGACACACGAGGCGAGGGTGTGCCCGCAGCGACGACAGCGACTCGCAAGGTGGAGCGGGACGACGCAATGGCCCCACCGCTGCCAAAACGACTTGAAGGAGGAGGGTGTGGGGCGCAACGGCGCATCCACCCAGCACCAACAGCAGTGATAGCAAATGGGCGAAATGCACCCATCATCACACCGCCGAAGATTGCACCCGCCACCACTACGACATCGGCGAGGGCGAGGGCAGGCAATGGCCTACCCACCACCATACCGCCGATGACGACAACGATGAGTGGGCGCCATGGCACGCCAACGTAACCACGACGGCAACGCGCCGAGGACGATGTCAAGGGGGGTGCAGTGATGCGCCTATCCCCACGACGAGGACGAAGGGGGCGCAACGGATCCCTTTGGAAACCTCGGCTTGGGACTTTCGCAAGCCCAAGCCCCCAAAGTCGAGCCCAAACTGGGGCTTTTGAGCCGGGCCGGGCCATCACTTGCCACCGTGTATCATACTTGCTTACAGAAACGATTGCGCAGTCACTCTAAATCTGCTTCTTGGAAGCCTAGAGACACGACTCACAGGCATCGTTTGCCTTGCCAATGAACCCGAGGTCCCGGTCGATATATGTTCAGCATCGGTCGTGGCTGTACTTCCATTGAGATCTGCTCATCGGAACAAGGTCCGAATTCACGTGTTTTTCAACTCCGCTAGACTCTGTTAGGGGGGCTGACGGGATAGCTTGTGCCGGAGAAAAGCAATGCACAGATTCGGATGGCTATGCGGATTTTGTAGCAGATAAAACGACCGGGTCGAGAAAGTGCACACATCCTCCTTCATAAAATTCGTCTCGATGTCAGATTCTCGCGTTTGGCTCAGTCAGTCGTATTTCACTTGATTCGTCCCACAGTTTAATTTGTGTACACTAGTCACTGGTACCTCCTCTGGCATTGGCCAAGCTACGGTTAGGGAGGCGATTGCAGATGGTGACCGTGTTGCCGCTATCACACGCAAAGCATCCAGCGTCTGTACCCTCTCCGACGCCTACCCTTCGGATAAACTTCTTGTTGCCGAATACGACGTTGGAAATCCAGCCCATAGCGCCGAAGCTCTCTTTGAAAAGGTCCACGAGCACTTTGGTCGCATTGACGTCGTCGTCAATAATGCCGGGTATGGATTGAACAGTGTCGTCGAGGGCACCACCGATGAGGAGGCCCGAAACCAATTTGAAGTCAACTTCTGGGGCGCTGTTCGGATCAGTCGCGAGGTGCGTCTTGCTGATTGATCTAGTAGATTGATGTCACTGATCGTATCCCAGGCAGTCAAATACTTCCGTGAACACAACACACCTGCGGGACGAATCATCAATGTCTCTTCTGTGGGTGGATTCAGGGCAAATCCCTCCCTCGCTTATTACTCTGCGAGCAAGTTTGGTATGTCCTGATTTCATGTAGGAGGCTTCCGTTTGAACAACTTTCAGCACTTGAGGGATTTAGCGAGGCCCTTCACAGGGAGCTCCTTCCTGAATGGAACATCAAGGTCATCGTCATTCAGCCCGGGGGCGTGAAGACGGAGTGGGCTAAAGGCAACATGGTCGATCGCCCATTGCCACCAGCATACGACAGTCCCGATAGTCCCGTGAAAAAAATGCGCGAACTCTACAAAAGTTCCAAATCCTCGTCAGACCCCATTAAACGTATGTCTCTTTTTGCACAGCACTCAGCTTT
>JBBPTV010000967.1:0-13277 GCA_038094275.1 Tubosaeta brunneosetosa | reverse complement strand
TGTGTCAGCACTTATGACCGTTGTCTGGCTAAGACACAATGTCAAGTCAGCTCTTACTGCACAGCATGGCTGTGACCCTTGACATAACCTAGACGTTAAGTTATAAAGAGAAACAGTAAAGAGAAAGAGAATCAGAGAATCAGAGAAGCATGCGGCTGCAAAGGGAATGGCGGTACAGATAAGGCACAGCCTTGATAAGAGATGTGGCAGCCAATAGCAATAAAGGATCATATGACTAGGAATGATGCATGTGGTAACCATGAGTCGATCATGGCATGAGTCAGAATGAGTCATAGATAAGGAATGAGTCAAGATGTGTCATGGATGTGTCATGAGGCATGACATGAGGTTTGCATAATGTATGCCTTGAGGTATGACATCATAGATAAGAGATAAGAGAATGGATTCCAGACCCAGAGCATGTGATGTGAAGAAGTGGAAATGAATACGTGTTAAGGCAATGACCTTGCGGACATCTAATGTATTCTTGATGACGTCTAGAGCATTCATACGCTCTTGTACTAAGACCAGGATATGGTTCTGTAACAGGGCCCCAGGCCATCACTCTCTTCCATCTCTCACCACAGTCAGTTCTGTCACACCATCCACTCCACCAGCACATCCCCCACCTCTTGAGCGTTCCTTGTTTGAATGACTTGAAGATGATCATGATCGTATGCTCTCTGATGCCCTTTCAGGCTTTGACAACAGAGAGGGCGTTGCTCTAGGTGGATCTTCTACCAATGGTCGGTCTGATCCGACCCCCATATATACTGGCCATTTACCTGACCTCCTTGAAGAGGAGGACATCATTACCAACTGTCTCTGGTCCCTGTCTGACCTCGACACCCCACCTCCTTCTAAACGCAATAGGCATTGGGTGGGAAGTATTCGTTCCTCTTGGGATGAAGAAGATGACGATGTCGTAGACATCTATGGATCCAACAATGAATGGAATTCTAGGTTAGTGACTCGTTCCAATGTCACCATATGTCCCTACTCATATGACAACACTGCTATAGTGCATAGTTATTCGTCGTGTGCTCGTAGCTCTACA
Organism: Tubosaeta brunneosetosa; assembly: GCA_038094275.1. Lineage (NCBI taxonomy): Eukaryota > Fungi > Basidiomycota > Agaricomycetes > Boletales > Boletaceae > Tubosaeta > Tubosaeta brunneosetosa. Next base: position 12,220 of record JBBPTV010000967.1, on the reverse strand, counting down.
GTGTTTAATGTACCTGTAGATAATGCAATGGACATTTGTGCGCATGGTTCGAAACATAAGTGTGATCACTGTGAACCTAAGAATCCCACCTGGATCCTTGACTCTGGTGCCTCCATGCACTTCTCCCCAAAAGCATCCGACTTTGTGGAATACAAGGAACTTCCAAAGCATGATCAAATCCCAGTCCATACTGCAGCTGGCCTACTCCATGTCATCGCCATTGGCAATGTCAACATACAATGGATCGATGAAGCTTCAATCCCTCATACTTTTACCCTTCATGATGTCGGTCACATCCCCAATTCTGGAGTTCGCCTTATCTCACTTGGACAACTCATGCGCGTGGGTGCCACCATTCATAGTGATGTTCACAGACTTGAAGTCTTATATGGTGATGGTACACTTTTAGCGCCATTCTGCCCTGGTATATTAGGCCGCAATATGTACACCATAGAACATATAGTCCCCAATGCACACCCTGCTACCATCCCATCTGTGGGATACGATATCATGCATCAACATTTTGGTCATCCATCTAAAGATGTCCTAAAGCATGCACATAAAAATACTCGCAATTTCCCTGAAGATGTCACATTCCCTCAGGATGATTCTATCTGTCCAGGATGTGTGCAAGGCAAAATGCCTAGTTGCCCTTATTACCCTGACAATTGTCACGCAACACAAGCATTTGAGCTTGTTCACTCTGACATTAAATCATTTCCCATTGAGTCATACCATTGGTACAAATATATCATCACCTTTTTTGATGATTATACATCCTTTGGCTGGACCACTCGCTTGTGCTCGAAAGATGCTGCACTTACAGCAACAAAACATTTTATGCAAATGGTGGCCACCCAATTCAATTCTAAAATAAAAGGATGGATGTCCGATGCAGGGGGAGAGTACAAGTCAAATGCATTTGAAAAGTTGCTGCTAGACAATGGGATCCGCATTTTCCAGAGTGCTCCCCATACCCCACAACAAAATGGTCGTGCTGAGTGCTTTATGCACACCATAATGGATAAATCAGAAGCGATGCGCCTTGAGGCTTGCCTTGCTGATTCCTGGTGGGAGTTTAGTTGGGATCACGCTGTGCATTTATACAACCGCACACCCTTACGCCGCCATAATTGGAAAACCCCATATGAGCTCCTGCTTAAGCAGTCCCCAGATATTAGCCACCTACACATCTTTGGTTGCGGAGCGTACGTACACCTCCCAGAGGACATCCACACCAACAAGCTGGCTCCTAAATCAGAGCTTATGGTGTACCTTGGCGTAGCACCTGGCAATGAGAACAATTATCTCTTTATGTGATCCCCCAACAATATTCTATTTACAGCTGCACAAGCACTCTTTGATGAGTTGCTATTCCCTAAGTGCGCTAACCCCAAACGCGCCCCATGTGCCAAACCCAATATTCTGGAAGAACCTAATGAACTAGAGCTTCCACTTCCTGAACCAGAAGAATACCAACCCACACACCCACATGTTCCATGTCCACCTTCTCCTATCCAACCACATACCCCATCGCCAAGACCTCTGCCATCTCCACCACCTTGTGCACCTCGGAGAGCCCCTTGCCCTCCTTCTGCTCCTTTTCTGCAGTGTCCACAGCACGAAAGGAGAGTGCCTCATCAACCTGGAAATGTGTATGGTGATGACCAACACCCAGTTCAACAAGTGAAAGAGATTGAGTGCATGTCAAAATGGAAAGAACGAGTTGAGAAAAAGTCTGACAACCCTATTGAGGGTCCATCTGATGAAATGCCTGGACAATTTCCCGGCACACCTCCTCTACCTGCTGACCCTCCAGCTGCTCCCAAAAGCTCATCCCAAGAGGATTCTGATGCTGAGGTTGAGAAGTTATGCCGAGAAGGGGAAGTACAATTCCAGCACTTTCTACTTTCCAAGGCGATTAGTCTAGAATCTGCAGTTGAGACAAAACCAGTATGAGAATGGACACTGAAGGATATTAAAACACTACCGGCCAACCTTCAGGACAAATGGAAAGCTGCCTGTCGCAAGCAGCTTGATATGCTAGAAAAACGTGATGTATTCGAAATCGTAGATCAACCCACTCATAGAAAGGTCATCAAAAATTGATGGGTATTTGACATCAAACCAGATGGTCGAAAGTGAGCACGTTTAGTCACAAAGGGATTCTCCCAGGTCGAAGGATTAGACTTTGACCAAATATTCTCTCCGATTGTGCGCTATGAAACAGTGCGACTTATGTTAGCACTAGCTGCACTAGAGAACTGGCATATGGAAGCTGTTGATGTCTGTAGCGCCTATTTATATGGCAGCTTAGACAAAGAGATCTATATGGAACTTCCTGAAGGCTTTGAGTCTTCCAGCTTGAAAGGCAAAGTACTCCACCTAAAGAAAGCCTTATATGGCTTGAAACAAGCTGGGCTCGCCTGGTGGAAGGCTCTTAATGAGTCCATGAAAGAACTCGGCTTCGAACACCTAAAGTCAGACCCAGGCATCTTCTTATATAAGAAGAAAGGCTCCCTCATGGTTGTAGCCATTGTCTATGTAGATGACGCAATATTTTGCGGTCCCTCTAAGGCCATCGTCGATGAGATCAAAAGCCACTTTATGAAGAAATGGGAATGCAGAGATCTTGGTGTAGCAGAAGAATTCCTGCATATGCGCATCAAAAGAGAAGGACAAAAAATACTAGTCGACCAGTGTGCGTATCTCGATAAAGTCCTAGAGCACTTTGGAATGACAAATGCCCAAGCTGCCCCCACTCCTCTTCCTGTGGGCTATAAACCCACCAAACATAGTGGTCCTGTTGACTACAAACTCTGTCAAAGATTCCAGACAGTAATCAGATTTTTGCTATATCTGATGTTGGGCACTCGCCCTGATATTGCCTTTGCGGTGATCACCATCTCTCGCCATGCTGCCAATCCTTCACAGGATCACCTTGACAGAGCCCTTTATATTTGCAAATACCTGGCTGGCACCAGGAAGTATGCACTCTGTTATGATGGTAGATCAGGCGCAGGCTTGATTGCGTGTACTGATTCAGATCATGCATCTGATCACAATACCAGGTGCTCACAGACAGGCTGGTATATCAAACTAGCAAACTGCATATTCAGCTGGAGATCACGGCAGCAATCGCACGTATCCCATAGCTCTACTGAGGCTGAATATATCGCACTGTCTGATTGTAGCCGCCAAGTAGTTTGGATCAGGCAACTTCTTGGAGAACTCGGGTACAAGCTTACCCCTACTCCTATCTGCAGCGATAACCAAGGATCCATATTCATGGCATCCAACCCTGTCACTGAAACACGGAATAAGCATGTAGAACTAGAATGGCATGCAATACGTGAATGGGTTGAGAACGGGACCATTGAACTCTTCTATATAGAAGAATCCATTAATCCTGCAGATATGTTCACCAAGAACCTTGGTCAAGTTCATTTCGACCAACTTAGATCTCAATTGGGACTCATCTTCTACTAATGTCGACTATCCATTCTGTCATATACGTTCACACAAACCCATTTATTGAACAAGGGGGAGTGTTGAACATCCAGTTCAACATATTACGTAGTATTATGTAATATGATCATGTAGTATATAATATGAACTCAGTCGTCTGAGTTTGAATAGAGTCTTTATCTCTTACATCCGTGTGCCAGCTCACTGCAATAGCAAGCCCAACACTTAGTGAGTTGCTTCAGTCCTCACCCTCTGTGTAATGCTCTGCTCAACAGTGGGTGTGTGCACAAAAGGGGTGGTGCATGCCCAACATGGTGCATGCGGAGTTCAGTAAGTGGGCGTGTGGGTGAGTGAGTGAACAGGTGTGCTCACCGTTCAGCACAGTGCGTGTGCTCATTTGGAGCGTGGGTGACTTGACAACTGGTGGCGGTGATGGTGCGTGGGAGGGACTGAGTGGGCAGGATGGGACAAGTGTAATGTAGTTGTTAGCAAAAATTAGTAAGGCAAAACGAGATCAAACATACCTGCACGTGATCCGTTCGTGCAAAAATTTCGCCAAGTGTCTGAGCATTAGGAATCAATTACTACACTTTATTAGCTATCTACCATAGTTAATTTCCGGCGCGCTGTCAAACATTAGCCGAGATTTTGCCAAGATTTGCCGAACCCGACAGCCCTGAGACATGCTGTGCCGAACTGGGCTTCGGCTAGAGCTCTGGAGCCTCAGCTAAGGGAAAGGGACGGTTTGCTGATGTATGATGTCATGCCTCACTGATCATGCATTTCTACCACTTCAACCAAGTACTACATTTTAATCCTCTGATCCTGGATGATCCTAGAGGCTATGCTTATCTCTGTAGGGCTCAGGGAATTACCTTACATAGATTTATTAAGTACAAATAGATACAAACCTGTAGACAGTATATAAACCCCTAGAGTCCAGCTGGAATGCCAGTCTGGTTCTCTTGGGTGTTCCTCTATAGCACCAATTGACTGACTGACTCCTCCCTTTCCCCTTCCTTGAGTCAACACTGTCTAGTGCGACCTGAAGTAGCTTGACGCTATAGGGTTGTTTCAATATTGTGGTAGGGCGTACTGTTTCGTCTCCTCGCTATTGCAATTGTCGGTGATGTGGTGGCGGGTGGTATGCATGGCACCCTTTTGCGCTGTCTTCATTGTAGATATGATTGGATTGGAGATACGATAGAGAAGTAGTAGGTAAGCTAAGTTTGTACTTGGGTTAGTAGGACTTAGGAAAAATTTGGATTGGTCACATGACCATAGATCACATGACTGTAAGTTGACTTTCGTCTTGTTTGCTCTTCCTCCCTTACTATATCCCCCACCACCCAGATCACTTGGACAATGAGCCAGAGGTGCAATGGCCTACCCACCATCACAACATTGAGGGCGAGTGGTGCGACAGCCATCCTACCACTACCAGGACAAAGTCAAAGGCAGGGAACACAACAGTGCACCTGGCACCACAACAACGACAACTGTGAGTGTGGGGGGATGCATTGTTGCAGCCACAATGATGCTGACGAGAACGGTAAGGGTCCCCCACCACCACAACAACGAGCAGAGGGGGCACACTACCACCACGACAACGAAGTCATCGAGGACACACGATAGTGCACCCATGACACCACCGCCAAGAATGGTGAGGCCCCCCACCACCGGAAGCGAGGGTGGCCTATGATCGCCATGATGGCAAGGATGGCAAGGACATGTGATAGTGCACCCACGACAACGACAAGGAGGACTATGGCTCGTCCACCATCGTGGCACACCTACCGGCACCGGGTGAGGAGGTGTGACAACCCGCCCATCGTGAGGAGGACGATAGTGGCACAATACCACACCCATGATGATCAGGGCAGCAGAGGAGCACAATGGCTCTCACCACCACTGTGACCACGACCAGGTTGGCGAAATGGCGTGCCACCACCTGATGATGATGGCACATTAATTGTGACTACAAGGACAAGGACGATGCAGCATAACAGCACATCCACCACTCCAATACCGATGACAAGGGTGAGCGGGTGGAGCGAAGGTGCAAACCCACCTATTATCACAACAAGGATCATCAGCAAACTGTCCCTTTCCCTTAGCTGAGGCTCCAGAGCTCTAGCTGAAGCCCAGTTTGGCATAGCATGTCCCAGGGCTGTCGAGCTCAGCAAATCTCAGCAAAATCTCGGCTAATGTTTGACAGTGCACTGGAAATTAACTATGGTAGATAGCTAATAAAGTGTAGTAATTGATTCCTAATGCTCAGACACTTAGCGAAATTTTTGCACAAACAGATCATGTGCAGGTATGTTTGATCTCATTTTGCCTTACTAATTTTTGCTACTGACTACATTACACTCATCATGCCTGCTAAGTCCCTCCCATGCACCATCACTGCCACCAGTTGTCAAGTCACCCACACTCCAAACAAGCACACGCACTGCGCTGAATGGTGAGCACACCCATTCACTTATTCACCCACACACCCACTCACTGAACTCCACATGCACCATGTCAGGCATGCACCACCCCTTTTGTGTGCACACCCACCACCATCGTCTCTGTGACAACAATGGGCGCAGGCAACACAATGGTGTTCCCACCACCATCACCACAACCACAATGAAGAGGACGAGGGGGTGTGGGCGACACAATGGTGTGCCCACCACCATCACCTTGACTGCAATGAGGAGGACAAGGGGGCATGGGCAGTGCAATGGCATGCCCACGTGCCCACAACCACAACGAGGAGGACGAGGAGGCGCAGGCAATGCAAGTGCCCACTGCTGTGACCACGGCAACCGCGATGAGCATGAGGGGGGCAACGCAATGGCAGTGCCCTCCACTACCATGTGACGAGGACAAGGGGGCACAGGCAATGCAATGGCACGCCCCCTACCACCAACACTGACCACAACAAGGACGTGGGGAGCACGAGCAATCACTGTGGAAATGAGAAATTAGCTAGACACTAGCTGTACCTTGATATTCATAGTAACTGTAACCTATCTAAACTTGTCCACATATCCCGACACTAACCGTATTCACCCTCAACAGGTGGAAACTTTCAAACTCAGATGGCGATATCCACACGCTAACCAGTGTTGGATAGTCTGATCGGCTGAGTAACTCGACAGGTGCGTTTAGATCCACTAACTGTTCATTAACTCTCGTCTGGATTTGTGTTTCTTCAGCTAACTGGATATGTGGATCAGATCCTCGACCAAGTTCCTTTTTTCACTAAGTCCAGCATGGCACCCAAGCTCTGTACTTACACATTGCTCTAGAACAGAGTTGTCCTCGAATTACCCCTCAAAAACAGCTTCATACATACATATAAATACCCTGGTTGCTTGGTATGTCAATGTATGCGCTTGGTTGACGCTCTCTACAGACCATCGACATCTCAGGCTCAAGACGGCCTCAGTCGACCATCAGAGGAGTACCATGATTTACTTAGCAAAGGTATGAATCACAGCAATTTTTAGATGTACTAACATGTCGCTTGCATGGCAGTAACCAGGGGCAGCTTCACCACATCACGACAACGGAAAAAGCACACATGGCACATCTACCGCCCATAAGACAACGAGAAAGGCGGGGCGGCGCAACGGTGCAACTACCACCTACTAGGACGACATGCGGGGGGGCACAACAGCATGCGCAAGACCATGACAAGGGCGGGCAAAGGAAACGACATGACCACAGCAACCAAGACAACATGCAGGAGGCGCAACATCGCACAGCACTACCACCACCACCACCATAACCACGACGACAGCAATGGGGCGCGCCCTCCACCAACCAGGACAATGAGACCACTCTGCTCATCACCACCGACACGAATGACGAGGACTGTGCAAGGGCACACCACCACTCCACCATCACTGTGACAACGACGAGAGCGAGGGTACGCAAGGGTGTACCCATCACCGCAGTGCTGACGAGACCGACGGCGCGAAATGGCGCAGCTGCTGCCACCACCACCATCACCACGATGACAAGGAGGGCAGGTGTGCAATGGCGCACCCACCACAGCGCCAACGATGAGGGTGATGGAGCGAAGCAGCACACCTGTGCCACCACCGCCGTCACGATGACAAGGGCGAGGGTGCACAGTGACACACCCACCATCACAGCGCCGATGACGAAGGCAGTGGCACGAAACGGTGCACACGCTGTCACTACCGCCTTCACTGTGACGACGACGAGGGCGACAGTACGCAACGGCGCACCCACCACCACAGCGCCGACGACGAGGGCGACAGTGTGAAACGGCACACCTGCTGCCACTACCGCCAACTAGAACGACGACGAGGGCGAGGGTACGCAACAGCGCACCCACCACGACAAGGGAGACGGTGTGAAATAGCGCACCTGCGCCACCACCGCCATTACCATGACGACGACGAGGGCAAGGGTACGCAACGGCGCACCCACCACCACTGCGCCAACGACAAGGACAACGAGGGCGAGAGTACGCAACGACGCACCACCACCACAGCGCCGACAGCGAGGGAGATGGTGCGAAACGGTGCAGCCGAAGGTGAGCGTACCACCACTCCACCGTGATGACAATGAGGGGGTGAAGGGGCACACGACAGCATGCCAGCAGGCGGCGCATGAGACGTCCACCACTACCATGACGAAAATGGCAGCAGCTAAGGTGACGAGGCTGCGTGGCCGAGCTGCCATCACCACCAGGACGGTGAGGGGCTATCACGCCCACATTACAGTGATGGCCGCCCCCCCAACCACAACCCCAACGGTGTAGATAGCGAGGGGGTGCAATGGCACCACCACACATGCTGCGGCGATGAGGACAAGGAAGATGGGGGGTGCCGCAAATGCGCATGGACCCCCAGGTCCTTGGAGTACGGGTATCGGTATGGGTACGCAATTAGGGTACCCGCAGATTTACCTGTACCCCTGGTGAGGGTACGGGTACCAGCGCTGCCACCCGGGGGTATACCCGTGCATATCCCTATGAGCAGGTGGCATAACCATGCGCAAGAGCAGCATGGCGACTACAACAGTGGTGGCGAGGGGCGTAACCGCGCACGGCATGTCCACCACTCACAGGACGACAAGGCGGGGTGGTGCAACCGCGCACTCACCACCCACCAGACGACGAGGAGGGTGAGGGGAGTGCAACGACATCATTGCCCTCCAACAATAGTGACGAGTAGGGGGCGCAATGGCCTGTGTACATTCATGCATCCTCACATAACCATTCATGCACAGTCCCAGGATGACGAGCAGGGCGCAACTGCAGGCGCGCTATCCACAGGATGACCAAGAGGGCGGGGGGCAGCGCAATGGCGCGCCCTCTTCTAGCCGGCGTCTGGGTCTTGCTGTGGGGAACCACTCCTTCAGGACATGCTGAGAACGCACCTAGCGAGGGATACGTGGCAGGGAAAGGCGAAGGGGAAGGCACGCATGCTGGTATATACCCTAGGCCAGCGGCCGACCGGGCCGGGTGCCCCCTAGCTGATTTTTGTATGCACATCTGCATCAAATTGAATGGTTTTCCAGCATTTTGGTGTGTGGATAGATGATTACTCGGCAGGTCTAGTTATTCTAAAGAGCGAGTATCTACATAGTATCTATAGTCTAGATAGTGTTCAGTATGTCTGCCTCGAGTGATGACTCTGATGATAGCTAAAGTTCGGTTAGGTCCTGAAAGTCCGACTTTACTCACGCAATCAGCACCAGGGTGACAGGAATTTCCAACATGGGATTAAGGTCAAATTAGGTACTCTATCTACCCTCTAACCTTAGAAAGTTAATTTCTCGTTTCCGCAGTGAATGCAACTGCATACCTACCACCACCACCACCATGGCAATCACGATGAAGATGAGGGGGGCGCAAGCAACACCCACCACCACCACCACCACCACAAGGAGGACAAGGGGGTGTGGGCAATGTGATGACATGCCCACCACCCTCACTGTGACTGTGACCACATAGTGTAGCCTTATTTTCACATCTGATATGGTTGGCCTGCCCTGACATTTTCACCATCTAGATGGCCAGCCCATTTCAGGCCCACCAACAGAGTATACAATACATGGGTGGGCCTACTGCATATTTATGGATGATGAAGGGAAACATATGAGCAGGCCTGCCATTATATGAACATAAAAAGTGGAATATATGGGTGGGCCCACAAAAAATTCCGCAGCATACATTAGCAACAGATGGAAGGGCCCTTGATTCACAAAAGTAGAATAGGGAATATATGGGCAGGCCTGCTGGAGATAGTGGAGTAAAAGTGGAAGATAGATGGAAGGGCCTGAGGTCCATAGCATTCTTGTGGAGCATACATAGGTGGGCCCACAAAAAATTCCGCAGCATACATTGGCAATAGATGGAGGGGCCTGAGGTCCACAGCATTCTTGTGGAGCATACATAGGTGGGCCCACAAAAAATTCCACAGCATACATTGGCAATAGATGGAAGGGCCTGAGGTCCACAGCATTCTTGTGAAGCATACATAGGTGGGCCACAAAAAATTCTGCAGTATACATTGATAATAGATGGAAGGGCCTGAGGTCCACAGCATTCTTGTGGAGCATACATAGGTGGGCCCACAAAAAATTCCACACCATACATTAGCAATAGATGGAAGGGCCTGAGGTCCGCAGCATTCTTGCAGAGCATACATAGGTGGGCCCACAAAAAATTCTGCAGCATACATTGGTAATAGACAGAAGGGCCTGAGGTCCACAGCATTCTTGCAGAGCATACATAGGTGGGCCCACAAAAAATTCTGCAGCATACATTAGCAATAGATGGAAGGGCCTGAGGTCCACAGCATTCTTGTGGAGCATACATAGGTGGGCCCACAAAAAATTCTGCAGCATACATTGGCAATAGATGGAAGGGCCTGAGGTCCATAACATTCTTGTGGAGCATACATAGGTGGGCCCACAAAAAATTCCGCAGCATACATTGGCAATAGATGGAAGGGCCTGAGGTCCACAGCATTCTTGCAGAGCATACATAGATGGGTCCACAAAAAATTCCGCAGCATACATTAGCAATAGATAGAATGGCCTGAGGTCCATAGCATTTTTGTGGAGCATACATAGATGGGCCCACAAAAAATTCCACAGCATACATTGGCAATAGATGGAAGGGCCTGAGGTCCTGCTGTATCAGGAACATGTCCACCATATGTCTACATGCTAGCCAATACTGCTCTGCAATATATGACCTCAGGATGTTTAAATAAAATACATCTGACCAATTCACTATAGAAGGGAAATGAATGGTAGAAGTGGAGGTGTAAATGCTCCGCAGGGCTCTGCACTATATCAGGAACATGTCCACCATGTGTGTAGATGCTATCTAACACAGTTCTGCAATATAGAACTACAGAACATTCAAATAGAATACGTCTAACCAATCTACTATCGAAAGGAAAAGAATGGTAGAAGCAGAGGTGTAAATGCTCCGCAGGGCTCTGTGCTGCATTAGGAACATGTCCACCATGTGTATACATGCTAGCTAACACTAATCCACAGTATATGACTATGTGAAATCCAAATAAAATACATCTAACCCACCTACTGTAGAAGAAAGGAAAAGAATGGTAGAAGCAGAGGTACAAATGCTCTGCAGGGCTCCGCACTGTACTAGGAACATGTCCACCATGTGTGTACATGCCAGCCAACATTGTTCCGCAATATATGACTATAGGAAATTCAAATAGAATACATCTGACCTGTCTGCTGTAGAAGAAGGGAAAAGAATGGTAGAAGCGGAGGTACAAATGCTCCGCAGGGCTCCACACTATACTAGGAACATGTCCACCATGTGTGTACATGCCAGCCAACATTGTTCCACAATATATGACTATAGGAAATTCAAATAGAATACATCTGACCTGTCTGCTGTAGAAGAAGGGAAAAGAATGGTAGAAGTGGAGGTACAAATGCTCCGCAGGGCTCCGCCCTGTATTAGGAACATGTCCACCATGTGTGTACATGCTAGCCAAAATTGTTCCGCAATATATAACTATGTGAAATTCAAATAGAATACATCTGACCTGTCTGCTGTAGAAGAAGGGAAAAGAATGGTAGAAGCGGAGGTACAAATGCTCCGCAGGGCTCCGCACTGTATTAGAAACATGTTCACCATGTGTGTACATGCTACCCAACATAGTTCCGCAATATATTACTATAGGAAATTCAAATAGAATACATCTGACCTGTTTGCTATAGAAGAAGGGAAAAGAATGGTAGAAGTGGAGGTACAAATGCTCCGCAGGGCTCCGCACTGTATTAGAAACATGTTCACCATGTGTATACATGCTACCAAACATTGTTCCGCAATATGTGACTATAGGAAATTCAAATAGAATACATCTGACCCGTTTGCTGTAGAAGAAGGGAAAAGAATGGTAGAAGCAGAGGTACAAATGCTCCGCAGGGCTCTGCACTGTCTTAGAAACATGTTCACCATGTGTATACATGCTACCCAACATTGTTCCGCAATATGTGACTATAGGAAATTCAAATAGAATACATCTGACCTGTTCGCTATAGAAGAAGGGAAATCTAATGGTAGAAGCGGAGGTACAAATGCTCCGCAGGGCTCTGCACTGTATTAGGAACATGTCCACAATGTGTGTACATGCTAGCCAACATTGTTCCGCAATATATGACTACAGGACATTGAAATAAAATGTGTCCAACATATCTACTCTAGAAGAAGTGGAAAAGAATGGTA
>JBBPTV010000966.1:0-13293 GCA_038094275.1 Tubosaeta brunneosetosa | reverse complement strand
CTCAACGAGAGGTGCTCCTCGAACCCTTGACCCCCTTGATCTCACTGCAGTGAAAGGCAGTGTCCTCGTCGCAGAGACAAGCGACTACCTTGAACCCTTGAACCTTGAGGCTACGCTCGACCTTCATGGCATCTGTGTCCGAGGGGCCTTCCTGCTTCGCCCAGTTCACATCCTCTCCGGATGGCACAGATTTGGTGTGTGGTATGTGCAGACAAGTGACCATGTTGCCCTGCTGGTCGCAGTCAATGCACATGTCAGATGGTTTCACATGAAGGGATGGGTCAAAGGATTTGAGAGTTTGGACAGTGAACTCGCCGGTATGGGCTGTGGCATAAAAGAGGGTAGTCAGGCAGGCAAAAATGGAGGCGTGTAGGGGGAGAGAAATATCGAGCTGGAGTTTGATAGAGTTGATGATATCCACAGTGTAAGGTTTGTGAGGGGGACAGCAAGAGGACAGGGGGGCCAGGCAGGAGGTGGCCTTGAGAAGAGTGTTCATCTCTGCATCCTCGACATTCCACTTGATGCTGTGCACCAGGTGCCAAGCACACATACCATGTAGGTAATTGAAGATTGTGCTGCTGGTGTACATCCCCTTGAGGGCTGCGACGAAGGTGGACATGAGGGTGGGACTGGCAGGGGCATGCTCGGCTTCTGGGATTCCCTTGTTGTCGCAAAATATATGAAAGGTCAGAAGACCAGAACCATAAGTGTCTTTGGTGCTATCAGCCCATGCATGTACAATGACGCCATTTATGTGGCAAATGGCTTCTTTGGGTAAGAAAAGAGGGAGGCTAGGGTTGGACAATTGTGCAGCTATTGGATGCCACAATGCAAGTCGATTGCCTGCCTTGCAATGGGGGCAGAGTAGTGACGGTTGTAAAAGAGGGTTTGGATTAAGATGGATAAGGGGGGGCAGAGGAAATGTTGGATGTCAGAGGGAATCTGCACGGGTGGGAGGGGCATAAGTGTGGGGGGATATATGCCTCAGGATGGCCCATCTGCGGGGTTGTTTTCGCTGTGAATGTAGGCGGTGGAGATGCGGCAACCCGAGTTATGTAGGAGGGTGTGTATTCATTTGAAGGTATTGTTGACCTGCTGATTTTGGCTGTGAACATTGGCCCATCCTTCAACCACAATGCTGTTGTCTCTGAAAACTTGAAGATGAACGTTGGAGGGGCCACTGCTGATGATGGTGTGGAGGAGCAGTTTGAACCCGATACTTTTGGCCCATGCGATGTCCCAGCCATCTGTCTTCCAATTTCCACATAGTTCCCAAGCACACCAACGTTGACCAATGGTGATGCCAATGCCAAATTTGCTGGCATCAGAGAAGGCTAGGGGATTGAGCACAGCGTCTAAGGGGGAAATGGCAAGGGGTGGTAGCAGGTTGGCTGTGAGGGTAGTCTTCTACCAGAGCAGGTCGCTAGGCATGTCATGAGGTGGCATTCGGGGTTTGAATGGATTATCCCTGAACATGGACAACATTTTTTCGAGGTTTGTTAGGTAGGCCTGCCTTGCCGGCAGCACGAGGGATGCATGCATAAGTTTCCCATACAATTTTTGTACCTCCTGCAGCATGTGTGTATGGGACTGTTCCCATGTTGAAATTGCGTTGAGGTATTTGTCATGCTTGTGTTGGGTGAGCGTGACTGTTCAGTTGGTTAAATCCCAAATGAAACCAATGAATGTTGGGTGGTCTGAGAATGGAATGTCCTTCAAGAGTTCCCACGGTATGCCAAGCTGGTTTGAGACCCTGTCAATATCATGGATGCTGTCACAGAACTTGCTATCCAGGGATGGGTATGGACCAGGCCATTCTTTTAGTGGGGATCTCATGTCTTCATCGAATTCCTCTTGGGAACCACCTGGGAGTGGTGCTTCTGCAAACCATGAGCAGCCGCCCTGTGTTTGATGATCACCTAATCAGGTGATGCACTCAGCTGTGGCTGTGCACCATGCATTGTAAGAGCTGAGGTGTTCTCGCTTGACCCTAAAGAAGAGGTGGTCGTCTACCCAACAAGCAATGGGACCAATTCCATGGAAACGCATAATGTCTGCACTAGCTGTGCCAACCATCCCATACATGCCACCAGAGGGTGCAAAACCAAAACAATAGGATGTGTCTACTGTGAAAAGGTTCTTGTCAAGGCAGACCACCAGTGACACCCATTGATCAGGGTGGGAGGGGATCGTGTGGTATGCTTCTGCTACATCACAGACGGCTCCTTGTGTGCCTGGGGGAAGTGAAGCAACTAAACCGGCTGTGATATGGAAGATGCTATAATGTGTGGGGAAGAGGTCTGGGTCCACCCGTGCATTTGGTGAGGATAGAGTGGGTGTTGCTTCATATGGGAAGGAGAGGTTTTGGACTAGACGGAATTTTCCAGGTTTTCCAGATTTGGGAACTAGAGATAAAGGTGCTGTTTAGAAAGGGCCTAAAATGGCTTCAACAGTTTTGTGGGAAAAGGGACTGAGATAGTGGCCCTTTGCAAACTCCTTATCAATAATGTCTTTGAAAATGCAAGAATGTGCCTCAATAGAGGCCTTATTAGGAGGGATGTAGGATTGTAAGAGATTATGGATGCCAGAGTGAAAACCGTATTGAAGACTGTGGTATATGGACAGGTATGTACTACTGAGGCCCACTTCCTCAAGGGCCCAATGCCAGGCATCAGGAATGTATGGTGTTAGTGCTTTAGCTCTTCTAAGCCTTATGGCACAGCTGAGCTCCATAACTGGTGTTGCCACATCCTGAACACTCATGCAGGTTGGTGTGTGCGGAGTGACAGCCATATGGTCACTGCCAATCTGTGCAGACCAGGAGCCCTTTCAGATTGGTGAGGGAGCCCATAGAACTTTGCCTGCAGCATGCAGGGGAACCATCCCAGAGCTCCTTGGAGTGGCACCAAATGACTGCATGGGGAAAACGTCCAAGGCATACTGGGCACACTGACTTTGGGGTTTTGCCTTATGCATGGTTGTGAAAGGAGTGAGCAGAAGAGGAGGTGCCTGGTGCAGCTGGCTCATTGGAGTTGCTGCACTTACGCCAGGGGCTGGGAGAAGCTGATCTGGATGACCATGGTCAACGGTGATCCCACTGATCGAAGCGGGAAGCATGGGACTGTGCATTGTAATGAGCAGAGGAGTTCTCAATGCATGCAAGGAGGTCTTCCAACTGATGGAGAGGGATAGATAGTAGAACACATTTGGGGCTGGCACAGGTGAGTCTGTGAGGACACCCAGGAGTGAATGTGGGTCGGAGGGGACATAGTCCATGGCAGCAACAGGATGGGGTATTGGCAACAATCAGTGGAGAGAAAGTCCACGTTGGTAGTCAGGATGATGGCATGAAAGAAAAAGAGGGAAAAAGGGGGGTGAAATGATAGGTCAGAAAGGTGCGAAGAGATTGAGGGAGGGTGGAACTTTTACCCTGGATTTCAGGCGCTGGTTGTCGAGAGATTGGATCTTGAACACAATGTCCCATAGCAGGTTCTCATTTATCTCGGCCAGGTTGAAGCCTCTATCTGCCTTGAGCTTGTCATGCCATTCCCATTGCTTCTGTGAGGCATAGGTGAGCACGATTTTGTCCCCCAACGGGTTCCTCCGTATAGGGTGGGTCTCCAGCTGCCAAAAGAACATGGCCAGGGCATTCACGTTGACGGCCGGCCATTTAGCTTTCCTGGTGTATACTAGGAAGCTGTTCTTCACCTGCATGAAACTGTCGGAGGACAGTTTATGGTCTGCCAATGCGTTTTTCGAAGCCTGAGCAGCCACTATGGATCATAGGGTGACTATTTTGTTGGTCTTGGACAGGCTGAAAGTGTTGTCGGCTTGCAATTGGTTGTTGTTGCGGGCCGCATCGGCACAACCTTCGGGCGAGAAATACCAAAGCTCCACGAAGTCGAAGGTTTTTAATTTCTGTAAGGCATATTGCGATGGGCGTGACCAAAGGATATTTGCTATGGAAGTGTCGGGCACGAAGGTGTTGATTTTGGGTTTCTTTCTCTCAGCCTCTCATCGTTCTCAGTCGGCCTTCTTGTTGGCTAGGCGCTTGGCCTCATCTTGGATGTGCCTTGCTTCCTGGGTGGCTTCCTCTGTGGCACGGTTGAGTTCTAGCTGTTCTGCATCCCATGCTTCAATGCGCCTTTGGCAATCAGCTTCCCATGCTGCTAAGAGATGTTCAACAGCCTGGAGCTTGTCCTCACCGTGGCTGGTCATGAGGCCGTTATGGACTACCTGGAAGTCCGGACCTGCGTAGTTCAGAGGGGCTTCTAAATGGGGGTCAGCCATGGCGATGAGTGGCAGAAGAGAAGTGAGTGAATGAGTGCCAAGGGAAAGGTGTGAATGAAAGAAAAGAGCAAGCTATGCTGATACGGGCGAGCACAGGAAAAAGTGGTGAGAGGAAGAGAAAGCTGCATCACCACTTCTGCCACTCCACCAAAGACAATACTCTGCCACTACGCACATGCCTCGCTTCGAGTCAGAGCTGCCATCTGGGAGTTTATAGTTATCTAAGGGATTTGGATTGTTTATAGGTGAAGAGAATACAGTGGGCATGTCAGAGGTTTTCTTCAGATTTTCAGGTGGCTTCTGTTGGAGAATAGCCTTTCTGTGGGGTCAGATACTCATATCAGCCAGGTCATCCATTATGTGCTTCCACTTTGTATTTCTCTTCATTATCAATCAGGTCTGGAGGTGGTTTAGCAAATGAAGTACCATGTGCTTCAGTGCATTTGAATGAAGATAAGAGGGAAGCATGGAAAGTGTTGTGGATTCTCCATGAGGAAGTTAATTAAAGATGATACACAAGACAGGGGATGACTTGGGTGATTTTAAAGGGACTGTGGTGTTTGGGAGCAAGCTTTTTGAATAGGTAAGAAATCCAAAGGTTAGTGAGTTCAAGCCATACTTTGTCTTCAACTTTCCATGATGTGAATGATCAAGAGAGCAGATGTGTCATCATAAAATGGCCTGAGTTATGAATGGCCAAGGCATCATCATATGCCTTAGATAGGGCAATCAGTCTATCAGTAAGAGCAGGGATGAAGGCTTTCCAGGAGACAGAAATGTAGTTCATATTCCAGAAGTAGGGAGAATGGCAACATCTTAGTAGAATAGTGAGGAGCAGAACTATGGTGAAATTCTGCAGAGGTAAGGAATTCTGACCAGGAGTGGGGATTGTTGGTGCAAAATATTCAGAGATATGTTTCAAGTTCTTAGTTCATTCTCTCAGTTTGGACATCAGTTTGAGGATGATATGCAGAGGATAGTCAAGCATCATATTGTAAGACATGTGTGAGCTCAAGTGCAAAGGCAGAGGCAAACTGAGGACCTCAATTTGAGATGTTAGAGTTATAAAGTCTGAATTGTTTGAAAACATTGTCAAAGAACAGCATAGCAACACCTATCACATCAATGGTTTTATTCCAAGGAAGGTGAACCACTTAGCAAGCCCATAGTTGACCATAACCATAATTGATTCAAAGCCAGAGGAGGAGGGTAAGTTAGTGATGAGATCTATAGATATTTGACAGAATAGCAGGGAAGAGGTGGAGGAGATTGGTTACAGCAGAGGTGTGGTAAGGTGAGTGTTGTTGACAAATTGCACAACTGGCCACAAAATTGCACATGAAAGTTGTAAGGTCTGGCTACTAGAAATCTCATTCAAGGATGGCCTTGATGTAGAATTACCCAGCACAACCCATTGTGGGTGAAGAAGATACTGTAGAGAATCAAGAAGCAGACAGGGGGGGACATAGAGTCAACCAGCAAAGAAGAGATGGCAATTGTCAAAAGACCAGTTTTTGAGAGAAGATCTAGGGAACAGAGGCATGGCATCCTTTGTTGCTTTGAGAGCTTGAAGTGGAAGAGGGTTAGATTAGAATGAGGCTCAAATATGTTCAAAGAGCTTGGTATCTAGGGCCTGAAAGATAATAGGGTCTGGGGAGGCATCAATGTTATTAGAAAAGATAATGGTGATAGGGTGAAAAGTTCTGAGAAGGCATTGTTGCCATTCTTCTAGCACAAGTATAACTGCTAGAAGTGTTAGATTTGGTGATTCCATACTCATTTTGTTCATTAATGGCTTACTGCTTCTTATTTTACTTTCTAGTTGTCACCATTTGATTCCCCATCTTCATTATGTCTATATCCAACTTTCTCTAGCTCATTCTGACTTGTTTATCATTCTGTGCAGTTGCAGAGCTCCTACCTTATGCTTATCAGCATTGTGGCTGATCTGTTTACCAGTATTTACTCAAAGTACACATAGAGCCTGTTTGTCCACTGTAGTTCCCTCCTTGATTACTTACTGTGGACATCAGTCCTATCTTCCAGAAGCCTCTTAAGTCAACCCAATAAGTGGCTAGTCCACTTCCTCCATCCTCAGCTCTTAACAAGCAGTACTTGATTATAGATGTCATAGTTACATGTAGCAGGAGAAAAGGTTTTTGAGAAGAACATGCATAGGTGAAGGTCTCCATTAACATCACCTTGGAGGAGGATTGCATCAGCAGCAATTAAATATACATCAGTGATGAGAGAGAACAGCCTTGAGGTGTTGGGTACAGCCAGAACAGAGGAAGAGGTAAATTGGTCAATGAGAGAATGGAAATTGTTCTGGAGGGTTGTCCATGACCACTAGAGCTTAAAAGTCTGGTCCTAAGACCATCAAAGACCATTGAGTTTGGTCCTAGTTGGTCTTGGTCTTGGTCTTTAGGTTATTGAAAAGTTAAGAAACTGGTTGCAACCAGTTGTAACTGACATAGCACCCCCTAAATATGCTTAGGAGTATCCCTGAATTTGCTAGTATTTTTCCAAGTATTTTTGACCTACATTTGAGTTTTATACTCAATTACAAAGTTAGAGGGAAAAATAACAGATGGGTGGCCTGATCATGCCACTTTTGTACACAAACTTGTTGTAGGTTGTGCCATTTGCCAACAATCAAAGATCAACACTCACCCTATTAGACTGCCCTTACATTCAAATTTCTGATTCTCAACCCTGTCTTTCTGCCAAATCTCAGTCAATCTTATCACTGATCTCCTACTCTCCTTTGGGTTTGATTCTATCCCAGTCATGATCAACCCTGGCCTTACTAAGAGGGTAATTCTCCTTGCTTGCAACAAAACCATTGATGTCATAGGAGTAGTGCAACTCTTTCTTGATAATGTCTTCAAATGCTTCAGACTCTACAACTCAATTATCTCTGACCATGGTCCACAGTTTGTATCTGTCTTTGCATTGGAACTTGCTCACTTGCTACAATACAATGTCCATCTATTGTCCACATACCACTCTCAAAGTGATGGCCAAACTGAATGAACTATGAGGGACTGCATTGGACAAAATTATTGAGTAATATTCAGGTGAATTTTCAGCTTACTTGCCACACTTCTATTATAAAGTACTACAACTCTAAAACTTGAGCTTAATAGATACACTCCTGTCACTAAGTACAACAACACTATGGATCTCTTCAAAATTTGAGCTTGAGCTTGAATGGTAATAAGAGGGAAATGTGGAAAGTGTTATGGATCTTTCAAGACAGAGGTAGTCTGAGTCAATAGATGAGGAGAGAGATGACTTGAGAGATTTCAAATGGTCCATGGTGTTTAAAAGCAAGTTTTCTAGAGGGGTAAGGGATCTGAAGACTAGTGGCTTCCAGCCATATATTATCTCTGACCTTTCAAGAGAAAAATGAGCAGGCAGAGTTAATTGAGTAAATCATATGCTGCTGAAGCTCCCTCCTATGCCTTAAAAAGGATGATCAATCTGTCTGATAAAGTGGGGATGAAGGTTTTACCAGGAGCTGGGGAAGAGTGGGGTTCATAACCTAGCAGGAGAGAGAATAGAGGTAATTTTGTAGAAATATGAGGGATGAAGTTGTGGTGGAATTCAGTGGTGGTGAGAAATTCTAACCATGAATGAGGGTTGTTGGAACAAAAGATGTGTAGATATGTTTCGAGTTCTTGGTTTGTTTGTTGAGTTTGGCTGTTGGTTTCAGGGTAGTATGCAGTGGAGAGTTGAATGTCATAGTGGAGAAGAAGGGCTAGTTCTCTGGCAAAGGCAGAGGCAAACTGTGGACCATAATCTAAGATGATAGAGTCATAGAGACCATTATTTGAATACATTGTTGAAGAACAGCTTGGCTACACCAGCCATATCAGTGGATTTGTTACAAGCAATAAAATTGCCCTCTTTATAAGGCCAACCATAACAGAATTGAAATCAGAAGAAAGAGGAAGATCTATGATAAGATTAGCATAGATTTGATGGAAGGAAAGTGTGGAAGAGGAAGAGATTGGGGTCAAAGGGATAACAGTGGGATGAGTGTTAACCTTGGATTGTTGGCAGACAATGCAGCCAGCCATGAAATTTTTGACAAAAGTTCTGAGACCAGGCCACCAAAAATCACATTCCAGTAGAGCTTTCATATGAAATTGGCCAGCATGACCCATGGTAGGAGAGAAGTGGAATATGTGTAGAAGCATGGATTAGGAAGAGGGTGGAAAATAAATGCAACAATAATAGAACAAGTGGCCATTGTTGAAAGACCAGTCCTAGAGAAAGAAACAAGGAAATAAAGGAGTTGCCTCTTCTATAGCTTTGAGTGCACAAAGAACAAGTGGACCAGAAGATGAAGAGGAATGAATGTAGTCAAAAAATTTGATGTCCAGAGTATTGATGATGACTGGGTCAGAGAGGACAACTGCATTAATATTGTCTATGAAGGTGTTTGAAAAAGTCTTTTTGAGAGAGAGCATCTGTAGAACCCATTTGAGTGTTGGAAGAGACATTCCAGACTAGATCCAAGTCAAAAAGAAATAGAGACCAGTATGCTTGACATTAGGAGAGTTTTCTGGGATCTTTCATAAGGGAGAGGTTCTTGTAATTGGTAATGATGGTGATGGAATAAGAGGTACCTAGAAGGTATTGTTACCATTCTTTGAGGGCAAGGATAATGGCTAATAACTCCTGATAGTAGACATTATAGTTTTGTTCAGCCAAGAAGAAGGTTCTCAAGAAGTAGGCACATGGATGGAGGGCTCCATTGACATCAGTTTGTAGCAAGACTACACCCATGGCAATCATAAATACATTGATCATGATGGAAAATGGTATGAAGTATCAGGGAGAGCAAGGACTAGGGCAGAGCAGAACTGGGTGATGAGAGAGCAAAAAGCAGTTTCTTGGAGGGAAGTCCATATCCATGATTTATTCTTGTAGGTGAGGATAATAAGGAAAGCAACAATGTTGGAGAAGTTAGGAATGAATTTCTGATAAAAGTCTGTGAATCCCAGGAAACTATAAATGCCTTTGACCAAAGTAGAAGGTTTTCAATTCTTGATAGCTGCAAGTTTGATAGGGTCCATCTTGAGATGTTCTTGACTGATGATCATGCTGAGGTATTCCATTTGTGGGGTGTATGTTGAATGAGCGCTTGGAGAGATTAAGGGACTCTATGAGTACAATCATGATGAAGGTTGATGTTGTCTTTGGTATAAATGTCAAGGTCATCCATATAGATCTCTTACCATTGTTCTACCAGCATATCTGAGAGGATATGGTTAATGAACACTTGAAATGTCTGAGGAGCATTGTTGAAGCTAAAGAACATTAATCAGAGTTGGTTCAAATAAAGAGGGTTGATAAATGTAGCCTTTCACTGGCCCTCTTCACAGATTTGAATGTTATTGTACCCCTAACAGATGTTGAACTTTGTGAACAAGGTCAATTCTTTCATGTCATTGATGAGATCTGAAATGAGTGGAAGGGAGTATACATTACAAATGGTGTGAGAGTTGTGATAATGACAGTCCTGACAGAGGCAAAGAAAACCATCCTTCTTTGGAATAAAGAAGGGAAATGCTTGTGGGGATTTCAATGCAACAATGTAGCCAGTGTTCAAATGTTCTTCCATAAACAAACAACAAGCTTCCTTCTTGACAGAGTTCTAGGAGTAAAATTTGGCAATCTTGGGGACAAAGGTTGGCTTGAGTTCTATGGTATGATTATAGGGCTAATAGGGCAGAAGTTTCTCAAAGGTTTTCTCAGAGAATCCATCCTTGTAGTCTTGACATTAAGTCAGGATGATTTGCTTCTTCTTGATCCATTTTTGTGCAAGTTAAATGAAAAGGGTAATCTTGTTGATCTCATTCCAGGGCAGACACTCACAAAGATGTATCATAGCATTCCAGAATGGAGTTTTTCTATTAATACTGACTGTTCTGAGGGTCCAATCAATGGTAGAGTTCCATTGTTTTAGCCAGGGCATTCCTGGAATGATCTAACACTTGCCAAGAGCAATGACCATGAGATCAAGACAATCAACAAAAGAAGAGAACTGGCCATTCATAGTGATCTTCCATTTGATAGCTCCTTTTTGATTGGGTGAGCTCTTTACATTGTATGCCATGGTTTTAAGAGAGGTTTAATCCCCATGTGAAGAGCAGGAATGAGGCTAGGATTAATGAACATATTCTACATTACCACACACTTACATTCACTTGGAATATGGTACAGCATTAGTTAATAACCATAAAATGTGAATATAAAGTAGATAAAAAGCTGGAAATTTAAAATGGACATAGCAAAGTTAGAGATCAGGGGTATCATCTGACATCATTGTGACTGGTTCAAAACTGGTTTTTGTTGGTTATGGTCTTGGTCTTTCCAAATTTGACTAAAAAACTGAACCAAACTGGACTTTTAAATACTAGCCACTATTGTACTTGTGCCATACAATGTTAATAATGATGTTGTGAAAAATTGGATGGGAAAAATATGAGGTGATGGGGGTTTCATCTGAAGGACCTTGCAACATTGCATTAGTTAGTATGAATTCAAGCTAATACATACAGATAGCATACATACCTGAGTAGTAAAATGAATGAAATCAAAGATTTTCTGCCCTGGCAGCAGCCCAACTACCATGTTATGATGATACACAAACTGCTAATCTGAATCTAATAATTCTACTATAGCTTTAATCTTGAAGCCCATTAACAAGAAGGATGGCAGTCTCATAAAATGAATTGTAGATGCTCATCATGTATTACATTAGAAGTCATTTGATTTTCAATGGTTTAAAGTGGAAAGTAAATAAGTAGGTTGGTAGTGCCACTGTCATATCCAGGGAGATCCTATTATAGGCAAAGGGGACCAGTAGAAAGGGATGGTGCAAGCTAGTTATCCTAAAGGGGTGAGTAGGAGGTACTGTAGTGAAGAAGGTGTAGCTAGATAAAACCTAGTGTAAAGAGAAAGTAATCTGGAGTAAACTGAATTGAAACAACAAGGAGAAAATAAGTCTCATCTAATGGAAACATATGGGTGGATATAGGATATGAAGGAAGTCTTGAGTAACAGATAAACAATACCTAGAACACCTGTAAAATATCCCCTATAAATGTAAAGAGCCTTTGGCTCCTATATGGATATACCTAATAAATGGTAATATATCATTATGTTTGAGTGCTGATAAATAGTACCTATGATTGTTTGGCAAAATGGTATTTAACACTGAAGAAAAAGATTCCAAGAGGATCTTACTTCATTCCTTAAGTATCTCTGGAACCATCTTGTCATAGAACATATATTTTCATTTGTTGTATTTTGCAGGCACAATGATCTGCTTTCAGGTGGGTCTATTAAGAGATGCATAAGACTGGTTATCAGACTCAGGAGCTTGAGACAGTTGCAGCATAGCAGGCTAAGGGGAAACAGATTTAATGGTGGTCTGTTAAGGAGCCACCATCTCCACCTGGAACATAGGTGCATTGGTGTGAGACACTGCTTCATCAGTGCTGGGAAAGAGGGGGAAGAGCAATTTGTGAGCATCTTTGTGATTCCCATGGGCAACTGATATATATGCTCTGGTTGCTGTTACAGCCAGTAATAAGAAATAAAAATTAATGTATCACATATCTGAATCATGTTGCTATTTTTGCAAATGGTCATCTGAGAAGAATGGCCACTTTGGCAGGGCCATCCAGCAACAATATGTGGTGATCAGTAATCATCTGTAAGTACTCTATCCTAATTTTGCTGGCATTACTGTGCATGCAAAGAAATCTTTGGATAGGAGATCAACCAATGTACTGGCATTAGGGTGGTCCAACTACCAAAGTCATCCAATCATATGGGCTCAACCACATGCAGATTGAAGCATTGATAATGAGTGTTTATCAGAAAGGAATATAGTCATTAAAGACAGTATAAGGACAGATCATGAAAGTGGTCCTTAAAATAGAAAACCTGAGTAAAGTGGTGGTCAGCACAAAGTGGCTATATTGTAGTATCAGGTGGACAAGAATGGAGATAAAAGTTTATACTAGCCCTGCATTGGCTTGTACTGACCTGTACTGGCTATTAGAGTTAAAAATCTAGTTTGGTTTGGTTTTTTCAGCCAAATTTGGAAAGACCAAGACCAAGACTGACAAAAACTGATTCTGAATGGTCTTTAATAGTCCTAGAATTTTCATAGTATTACAGCAGTAGTTGAGCTTCTAGCCTCTGAAAAAAAAAGATTTCTGGCTGCATGATCAACTAGCTATTAAACTTTGTTTATTCTAAAGAGCTAAGTAGGATTTTAAGTTAAATACTTCTATGAGCACTCCTGCTGAAATTTCCTCAGAGTAAAGTAACTGTTAAATCCAGTTCCTCTGGACTAGTCTGAGGAGTCAGAGTTATGTGTGATAATGGAGTTGGGTGAGGACCTTGGAGTAGGACATATGTGTCACTTGCTTGTACTTGCATCCTTAGAGATCAGATGGTTGGAGGGGAGAAGAAGTCAAGGAGTTGTTAGAAGGTGATTAAGTTAATATTAAAACTGAGGGAGACGCCAGGACACATGGGAATCCCAGGGAACGAGCAGGCCGATGAGGCTGCCAAAGACGCAGCGGGGGGTGCCTCCAGCGAAGCAGGGTGTCTCCCGATATGTTTACGCGGACCGCGATCGGCAGCCAAAACCCTTCCAAAGAGTAAATCCGCCCTCAAACAGTCAATCTATTCAACCATCAAGGACAACAACACCAACGCCCTGACCGCCTCACCTAGACACCCCCGCGCACAACGTATCGACGCCTCGTGCCCATCCCATCATTTCATCAGTATGGTCACCGGATTCCCCAAGCGCCATGCCGCGCTACTCTTCCAACTGCGCACAGGCCACGTCCCCCTACAACAACATTTGCACAGGATAAGACAGGTGGAATCCCCCCTCTGCCCAGGCTGCGGCGAAGAAGAAGAGTCGGTTATCCACTTCTTCACAAGATGCCCCAGATACCGACT
>JBBPTV010000965.1:0-13302 GCA_038094275.1 Tubosaeta brunneosetosa | reverse complement strand
AAAGACCTTAGTTCAGCTCAGCGCTACATACACTGTGGTTTGACGAACCCTGGAACGTTCAGTCACTTTGTCATAAAACTCATCGCGATATTTCGGATCCTTCATCAGGTTATACCATTTGGTGGCGAGGTCGATACCCGTGTCCGACCTTGGCAGTTTTTCGAGAGCGCAGTGGAAAAGGCACCCGAAAAAAATTTCATAGTGCTTCTTGCAAGAATCCTCATCCTGCGGCGCACCGCGCACCAAATACATATGTAATGTATCGTCTGGTGGTGGGTATGCCAATTCTGTGCTTGAATTAGTCGAATAGCATGTATCTGAAAGGAGTGAGCCATACCTATTCCAGGTTTCTTGCGAACGTTGATGGGGAGGGTGTAGACCAACTTTGCCATTTCGTCAACCATTCGGGATTTGCCAGTCCCAGAGCTTTGTACGATGGCACAGATATTCTTGTATGGTTCGTCTTCGTACATCAAATCGATGTTCTGCAACAAAACCTGATGGTAATCTCCAAGAAACGGGGCCGCCCATGATTCTCTAAGAACTGTGAAGAAAAAGATAGATAGTCATGTATACATTTAATGTACCGAAGAATTACCTTGTTCGACTTTCTCTTTGTCTCCTAAATGCACGGCGGGGGGGTTATAGAACTGGTCAGACGGTTTTAGATAGTCTAGACATTGAAATGAGCCACGACCAGGTAAAGGAATCAAGCACTCACCTTCCAGTACCGCCTGGTAATCGGTATTATTCCAAGCTACTGTGACCTTGTCTACCAGATCTTGCGAATGCCCACCAGACTCGGAGATGTCTATTGGGAAAGATATTCGCCCACCCGATGAGGCTTTGATGGCAGGGATAAGCCACCCGGAAATGAAATTAGGAGGGGGGTTTTTGGGCCAGCGCTTTCTTCCCTGAACAATCTCTTGAGAACTCTCAATCTGCGTGTGAATTTGTTTGTATTCATTCTCAGAGAGCTTTTGGCGTTTGCTGGAGCGGGAGCCACTGGCTTCAGCAGGCATCGAGTTATCGTCTGACATGGTACTGTCTCCGGTTCATGCCCCTATCGAATTTTTTCGAACTCCGCCTAATCAGTGCCACTGGTTTGACGGAGGAAACTGATGTCTCGTCCACCTTAGTATGCCTCGATCACAGAAGATACTGATCCATCGTCAGATGAAAATGGAAATACACCGGCGGGTTAGATTGCATGAGGCAAGCATTGTCAGGTTAGACGTGAAGTCGAGCTGGGATCGGACATGATCGAAGCTGTTGGAACAATATGCCGTGTATCGGACGTTGACTCGTATCGTACATACGTTCGATTCTAACATTAGGTTATTTCAAGACATGCGAGCAGTGGTCCATCACTGTATGGTACATGCCAAGGATGTGTGACCAACTCCCAGAGCTCACGCTCAACTCCCGAACCCGCAGTTAGCCCGGTGAACGTATGGGTTAACGCCACTTTTGTACATGAAACCTGTAAGTTGTAGAACTGCGTGTCTGCAGATTCAGAATGGTGCCTTCGACGACCAGGATGTCGGCCAAGGTGCCTTATGAGATTGTGGAGACAAAGCGGAAGGGATGCTCTCACAGACCGTTTAGCATGGAAGATACTTAGTGGATGACGGTGAGGATAACGGAGTTGCAGGGGTAGCCACGCTGGAAGTTGGTACGACGTTGGGATGATCGGGGATCATGAGGGCAAGGGCTACGACAGCAACACCAGTTTCCACGATATTGTTATGTTGGAAGGATATGTTTCGCAAGGACGATGTCAGTACCACACGCGCTGGGCAGGCACGCGTCATGGTCGACGTGGTATCGATCGAGGCAGGACTCACTGACGGTCACGGGCGCAGTTGAATGAAGGGAGAAATCGTCAAGGCCGAGCGAAACGAGACCAGGTTCAGGTGCGGTAGTGAGACATGCCACGATGTAGTTAGTCGACAGAGCTTTTTATCCTATACGATCAACAGGAATTGTAAGCTTTTGACCTGTCACGCCGATCTCGTACTAATCGCCCACCTGTGCAGCATAGGCTTCGATGAGTCTGAGTGCGGGTGGTTTGAGTCGGCGATTAGACGCGACTGACAATACGCGAGCGTTCCTGGTATGAGGAGCATGGTTTCGGCTTCTATCAGAGGGTGAGCGTTGGAGTCTCAGACGGTACGCCATCAACGCACATGCTCATTCAAGTCACATTCTCTCAGCGTGAGCTTGCGTAGTCCCCACTAGAATAACCGTGCCGGTTGGGGTGAGTGGGACACCAGATAGATTGGCCAGCCTTGATTTCGTTGCAGACGCTCGCTAGACGACGGATTGGGACACGCCAGGAGGCAGAACTCGGACACGTACCTTGAACACAGCAGAGACGACGGATATTTGCAACATTCTCTGTAAAACGACTCGACTTTGCGCAAATTCCACCATTCTTCGGCGTCGTTTGGGCATATCGTACTTCCGTCATTCTGATTCCTTTTCTTCGGTGGCCTGTGTTTTGTCCCTGAATGATGTGGCGATGGCGGATTGAGTATCAATATCGGATATACCGTCGCAAGGTTGACCAGCCTGCTACGAGGTTGCCGGAGCGAGGAAATTATGTGTCTGGGAACCCGCGCAGTCCGATAAAGCGCGACCAGGAAACCTTTGGTGCGACGTTGGACATTTTGAGATAGTCACGGTCGAAGACGAGGGCGAACAATACAGGGAGACCAATGGCGGCGTTTAGTTGTCGTAATGTCACCACGTGCTGTTCCCGGTGTAGATGCATTCTTGGGCGCTCGAGTGACTCTGTAGGCTCTTCTGATCTCCTTCTCTGTGGTTGCGTACTGCTAGTGCCACACTCTGTCTATTCAATTCAAGCGATGCCAACCGTATTGACCTCATCACTTACCGCCATTGTTGTAGTGGTCGTGGCGACTTTGCTTGCCGCAGGTGCCCTTCACAAGATACGTAGATTAGCACCAGAAAAGAATGGAATTCCACTCCCTCCCGGTCCACCCCCACGGCGATTTTGGGGCCATATCATGCCAACGGTGAAGTCAGACGCTCCGTTTATACTGCCTAATGTACACAGCTGATTCTGATCTTTTCAGTATCAGCTCGACCTTCAATGACTGGGCTAACGAGTATGGTCCTGTGTTCACACTGCGTCGAGGAAGTGAGATCTTCATCGTGGTCGCTCGAGTCAACGTAGGACCAGATTCCGTTTCCCGTTGTGTCGACCGTACCGATACTCATATCCCCAGGCAGCTAGTGAAATAATGGAAAAAGAAGGTAGCGCACTTGCAGACCGTCCTCCCATGATAGCTGCCGGCGAATTTCTCTCAGGAGGTAAACGAATCACATTGACGGGTAGCGGCGAACGATTTCGCCGGCTCCGGAAAGCTGTCCACGCGCATTTCCAACCAAAAGCAGTGGAAGAGTACAAGGATGTTCTGCTCGAGCAAGCGAAGACGCTCATCACGGACCTTCTTGATGACAGCAAGAACCACCGAAAACTTGTCCACCGGTGCGTTTTAATATACTCTACATGGTTTGTGTGACGTTGGCGTACATTGAATCAGATATTCCACATCAAACATCTTGCGTGTCACATACGGCAAGTCGGGCGCCACGTCTATCGATGATCCCGACTTCGTTGGGGTAAAACAAGTTGTCCAGCATTTTATCGAAGGAATGCGACCTGGAGCCTATCTTGTCGATCGTTTCCCTTGGCTGAAATATGTCCCCGGGTATGGAAGACGACTAAAGATGTACCATGATTTCGATCTCAAATTCTACCAAGGACAATTGAACCGCGTCAAGTGTGCAATGGTAACCACTTTATCCTTATTTTGGAGCACGATGACGAACTTGCAAAACGTCTAGTCTTCAGATGATGCTAGCCCCTCGTTCTCCAGAACACTATTGGAAAATGCTCACGAGAATCGGTTCTCGTTTGATGAAATGGCCTTCCTTGCAGGCACAATATTCGAAGCCGGATCTGACACAGTACGACAAGCACTCGCCGAGTTAGAACTAATGGAATGAGATAACATAGACTGCAGACGCTATAATTGCAATGATCATGGCAGCAGCCTGCTTCCCTGACGCACAATCTCGGGTGCAGATGGAATTAGACAAGGTCGTTGGAATGGATAGACGTAAGTTTGCTTATCTTTGGTTTACTGTATCGTATGACTTTTGAATAGTACCGAACTGGAGTGACTGGGACGCACTTCCTCAGCTTCGTGCGTTTCTCTTGGAGACACTTCGTTGGAGGCCTGTTACACCCCTCGGTACATAATTGATTCACGAAAGATTTTCATTCCAGATAATAATTTTCGTAGGGTTTTCACACCGTTCGACAAGAGAGATCATCTGGGTATGCCTCTCTTCGAAAATCACATTGACTGATCTCATGTTAATCCAAGAGAGGTTATTACATCCCGGCTGGTGCGACGGTGCACGGAAATCAATGGTATATCTTCCCCGGATTCTCGTGTGTGCTCTTGGTAGCTCAGACAGCGAAAATAGGGCCATCAGCAGAGATACGGACGTCTTCCCCGATCCTGAAAAGTTTGACCCTCAACGATGGCTCGACCAAAGCGGCCATGTACGCAGTGACATAGATTGTTACCCGTTTGGCTTTGGCCGAAGGTGTGTATTCCTACCTATCGAACCCGCACGTTACCTTTGTAATAATTATTTGTGCTGTTGAGGGTATGTCCAGGAATGCATTTCGCGAACCGGTCGATGTTTATCGGACTTGCCTTGCTCCTCTGGTCATTCCGAGTCGTCGAACTCCCAGAGGCGCCAATCGACACGACACCGGATAAGGATAATGCTGTGGCCCATATGGCACCATTCGAGGTCAAGCTTGCTCCCCGTTTGGAAGGGGTACGGCTCAGAGAGATGGTGGCGACTTAAAGAGTGCGGAAGACCTTCACAACAGCCCTAGACACATTGTCACACATATTCCATAGTCTTTGAAGGACAAGATAAGTATGTATTATAATGAATGCGAAATTTGAGAGCGCTCTCGGCACATTCTTCACAAAAACGTAACTTCTGGGACAAAAAGTAATTCATGAATCCGAAAAAATTTGTCGCGGAATGATGTGTCAGTGAGTCTGGGACTGTGTCGTCCTGGAACCCTGAGGTGAAAAGGTCAGACTCGTCTCCCGCGTACTATTCAATGGAAAAAAAGTGGTGCGAAGCATGTCTCATGGAGGCGCTCAGTCCGACATATGGCAACACTCGTTCACAATGTCCTTGCCCATGGACTTGTAATGGCTCAGTGGTAGGTGCAACTTCAATCTGAAATGAAGTTCACACGGTAACAAGTTTCGGAAGCTTAGTACCTACTGGCACTATCTACCGGGCACCAGTGACATGCGGCCCATTTCACACTGCCTCACTTTGATGGGCTGTGAGCTCACGTAAAGCTTTGACGCTGCCTCAAGGTGGCCTCGAGAGTCACCATGCAACAAATGACAAATGGTGCGGTAATCGTGTATACCGCGGTTAAACAATAGTGACTCGTGTTTCAAGCCAACCTTGAGAAAGTGGGCAAACTAATAATGTGGAATATGATAAGCTCCCGTTGCTGCCGTTCGGCAAATGGAATACACGGAGGATTTGGCGGAGATGGCCATCGCTGGCGAGTTCCTGACTTCTCGGCGAAAGGGCGCAATTGATTTCGATTTGGATAAGTACTACTCAGAAAGCTGTATGACACCCGACAGCCAGCGCTGCAAACACCCATGCCATTCACTTTGAACTCGTCGTTCGCGACTGCACTTGCCACAGGTCTTGTTGTAGCCTTGATGGTGGCGGGTGCTCTATACAAGAAACGTCGATTAGCATCCGGGAAGGATGGAATTCCGCTGCCTCCTGGACCTCCTGTGGGATGGTTTGCGGCCAATACCATGCCGACGGTGAAGTAAGACCATCACGTTCGAGTTTCGCATTTCCCTGATCCTTTCGCTCAAGCATTAGCTCGACGTTCAATGATTGGGCCAATCAGTACGGACCCGTAATCACCCTCCGCCAAGGCAATCAAATTTCCATTGTAGTTGCGCGGGTCGACGTAACAACAGTCTCTCTTCGGTCAGTTTGAGTCCTCATTGATCTCCTGTTCACAGGCGGCTACAGAAATAATGGAAAAGGAGGGTAGCGCACTCGTGGACCGTCCTCCCATGATTGCTGCCAGCGAAATTCTATCTGGTAGCAAACGGATCGTCCTCACTGGTAGCAGTGAACGGTTTCGTCGGTACAGGAAAGCCGTCCACACACATTTGCAACCCAAGGCTGTAGAAACGTACAAAGATGTTCTATTCGAGCAAGCGAAAGTGCTCATTCTCGAACTCCTCGATGATCCAAAGAACCATCGCAAGCTTGTCCATCGGTACGTTCAGATACCACTTTGCGCTGCATTACTATACACTTCCTTAGGTATTCTGCATCGATCATCCTGCGTATCACGTATGGCAGATCAGGTCCCATCTCCGTTGATGACCCAACATTTGTTGGAGTACAGCAAGTCATCGATCACTTCAACGAAGGGATGCGACCTGGTGCATATCTCGTCGACCGTTTCCCCTGGTTGAAATATATCCCTGGATACGGCCAGCACCTCAGACGGTATCACGATTCTGATTCCAAGTTTTACACCGAGCAGTTGAGCCGTGTCAAACATGCAATGGTAAAGGGTTCACTGTTGACGGAACACAGTCTGACTCGAAATCACCCTAGTCATTGGATGACGCCGGTTCATCGTTTTCCAGCATGTTGTTGGACAATGCTCGCGAAAATCATTTCTCCTTCGATGAGATGGCCTACCTTTCCGGTACTCTGTACGAAGCTGGCTCAGACACGGTATGGTCACTTGGCTCTCACTTTAAGAAGAACTAGAGCGAGGCACAGAGTTCAGGTTCTATAAACGCGATGATCATGGCTGCAGCCTGCTATCCCAATACCCAGTTGCGTGTGCAGGAGGAGCTGGATAGCGTCGTGGGAATGGATAGAGGTACGCTTGCCTTGCTCTACTTCCTGTCGTTTCATTGACCCTCCATCAGTACCGAGCTGGAACGACTGGGATGCACTCCCACAACTTCAAGCCTTTATCCTGGAGGCACACCGTTGGCGTCCAGTTGCACCCTTCGGTAAGGATCCTGTTTGTGAAAGCTCTTTATTATGACTTGTGATTTCACAGGTATTCCACATCGCTCGACTAAAGATATCATCTGGGTATAACCGTTTTCCGTGAGACACTCTTGGACTTATCTTAACGTTGCTATAGAGAGGCTACCGCATTCCTGCTGGAACAACTGTTTACGGCAATCATTGGTTAGTTGGAATATTCCTATAGTCTGATATGGTGGTTGAGGCAATGGAAAACAGGTCCATTGGCCGAGATCCTGCGGTCTTTCCTGATCCTGAGACATTCAACCCTCAACGCTGGCTCGACCAAAACGGCCAGCTACGCAGTGACATGACTTGTTATACCTTTGGCTTTGGTCGCAGGTGTGTATGATCCCCCACGTGTGGTGCATGCGATGATGTTGGCGAAGAGTTTGCCCAGGAATGTATCTTGCAAACCGTTCAATATTTATCGGCCTCGCACTTCTCCTCTGGTCGTTTCGGATAGTTGAGCTGCCGGAAGCACCAATCGACACTACACCAGACAGAGACAGCGCTGTCGCCCACTTGGCGCCATTCGAGGTCAAATTGGTGCCTCGTATGGCGGAGGGACGCCTGAGGGAGATGATGAATAACTACTGTGCGTGAATACCACTATAGTCCTGATTGTATTCACTCCCGTTCTTGCCAGGATGCGATGGGGACATCTTCCTTGAACGGATCTATGCTAGTTGTTAGGTACATGGTAGTGTTGGTTCGGATATCCCAATCCGTTATGCATTCGCATGAGTTCGGCAGTGCCATCGAGAGGATAGTAACCTAACTAGGCTTATTCTCACAAGTCGACAAATGACAGTCCCATCTGGCCTGAACCGCCACCAGCCATTATAAGTAGTGGTAAGAGATGCTATCGCCATGCGGCACCGGAAGTTCTTTGAAGGCCGGCCTCAGCGAAGGGCGCAGAACTGTTAACACATTGAAAGGGTAGTGGCAGGTGCTACTCAACGAGCATGGGCGTGACTGTCCTTCAAGTTATGGCTGCAGGGGCCATCGTGCCAATCGTCACATTTGCAATCTTGGTCGCCATAAATGCCAAGAAACGTCGGGCACTAACCAAAGGATATCCGCTCCCACCCGGTCCTCCTACTCGGTGGTTCTGGGATGATGTTATGCCAGTGGTGAAGTTGGCAGGCCCTCCTCGATTCTTCTCCGCGCACTCCGTTTAACTGATTCATTGTTCTCTAGTATCAGCGCCACGTTCAACGAATGGGCTAACGAGTACGGTCCCGTGTTCACAGTCCGTCAAGGCGCAGAGATCACCATCATCATTGCGCGGGTCAACGTAAGTCAAAGGTGTTCGACTCTGCTGACAGATTCTCTGATCTCGTTGGTGCACAGGCCGCTACTGAAATAATGGAAAAGGAGGGGAGCGCACTCGCTGACCGCCCTCCTATGATAGCTGCCAATGAGTTCCTCTCCGGGTGCAAACGGATCACGCTGATCAATAACGGAGAACGGTTTCGGCGGCTCAGAAAGGCTATCCACGCGCATTTCCAACCAAAGGCCGTGGTGATGTACGGGGAAATTCAGTCGGAGCAAGCAAAGACGCTTGTCCTTGATCTGCTTGATGACCCCAAGAACCACCAGAAGCTGGCATATCGGTGAGATTCAATATGGCGGCTACACGTGTCCTGAACAACACTGGCAGGTTTTCTACATCCATTATTCTACGTGTCACTTATGGTAAATCGAGTCCCACATCTATCGACGACCCAGAGTTCGTTGGAGTGAAGCAAGCTATTCAGCACTTCATCGAAACAATGCGACCGGGCGCTTACCTTGTTGATCGCTTCCCTTGTTTGAGGCATGTCCCTGGATATGGGAGGCGTCTTAAACAATATTACGAGTCCGACCTCAAATTTTACTGCGACCAGTTGAACCGCGTCAAATTTGCATTGGTGAGTTGGTTATCCTCTGCATGTTAAGATTTGAGGATGATTCGAAAACACTCTAGTCATCAGACGATGCTGGCCCATCGTTCTCCAGGACGTTGTTGGAAGACGTAAACGAACATCAGTTGTCCTTTGACGAGATGGCCTTCCTGGCTGGGACTCTATTCGAAGCTGGATCTGATACGGCATGCCGATTTCTCTGCTTCTCAAAGAATGTGCTCAACTGAATTCCAAAGACTGCAGATGCGATGATTGCGATGATCATGGCTGCGGCCTGCTTCCCCCATGAACAGTCACGCGTGCAAGCGGAGTTGGATAAAGCGATCGGAATCAATAGAGGTATGTTTCCCCAATCTTATCTCTGTCTCAAGCTATTGTCATTCCATTCTAACTAGCCTTAGTGCCGAGCTGGAACGATTGGAACAGACTCCCTCGACTGCATGCATTCATTTCCGAGGTCCTTCGTTGGAGACCCGTCACACCCCTTGGTAAATAACCTCTACGTTCCCGCGAACATTGCTTATCTTTCTTGATAGGTTTCGCTCACTGTGCAACAAGAGACATTTTCTGGGTAGGATACTTTCTCTTATGAGTCTGTCTCACCTTTCCTCACGATGCTCACAGAGAGGCTATCGTATCCCCGCTGGTACGAAAGTATTGGGGCACCAGTGGTGCGTAAAGCGCGCACTTTATATCCTTGAGTGTTGGGTACTGAAGGATACCTCAGGTCTATTAGCCGAGATCCTGCTGTATTCCCAAATCCTGATAAATTCGACCCTCAACGTTGGCTAGATCAACATGGCCAGCTGCGCAACGACGTGGAGTGTTATCCATTTGGTTTCGGCCGAAGGTATGTCCTTTTATCTGCGCTACCCACGTAGTTACATCATTTCATGGAAGACGGTGCCCTGGAATGCATCTTGCGAACCGTTCGATATTTATTGGACTTGCATTTCTCCTCTGGGCATTCCGGATCGTTGAGCGGCCCGAGGCGCCAATCGATACTACGCCGGACAATGACAATGACCAGTCTCATATGGCGCCATTCGAGGTGAACTTCGAGCCCCGAATTGA
Organism: Tubosaeta brunneosetosa; assembly: GCA_038094275.1. Lineage (NCBI taxonomy): Eukaryota > Fungi > Basidiomycota > Agaricomycetes > Boletales > Boletaceae > Tubosaeta > Tubosaeta brunneosetosa. The sequence goes on along the minus strand of JBBPTV010000965.1, from coordinate 3,145 downwards.
AAGAGCACAATTGAGAGAGATGATATAAACGCTGCGTAGGGTATTTCGTCAATTCTGTTAGCTTCACGCAAGCTCAGCCTTGCACATCGATTGCCAGCTGAACAACTCACTGCAGTCCCATTTGACCATGAACCGTTGAACGGTCGTCCATTTCCAGCTCCAGAGTCCGATAGTCAACAATCATGGATTGTAAATATCGAAGAAGTTTGACACCCCCTGCAATGCCTCACAAATAATTCGCATTACGGTCACTTCCCGTACATTCTATACATCGCTTCGGTCATTCGCACCTCACCACATTCTGATACACCTCCCCAACCTCCATATTGTATAGGAGGGAGCTTTTCCTTTGTTTCTATTACCTTCGTTGTTTTCTCCTCTTGTTGCTTCCTCTTTTTTTCCTTTCGTCGTACCTTCTTTTCCTCTTTCCTCTTCTTTTCCTCTTGCCGCTTATTCTCTTCCTCGCGCTGTTTCTTCCTGCGTTCTTCCTGCTTGACAAGTTCCTCTCGCCGTTTATCTTCTTCCTCCTGCCTCCTCCTGTGTTCTTCTTGCTGGACGAGTTCCTCTTGCCGACGCACTTCCTGGAGTCGGCGATCATCCTCTGCACGAGCTGTTCTCTCTTCTGCCAACAGCTTCACCTGTTTTGCCACCTCACACCGCTGCTCCGCCTTACGCTGCAGCTGTCGCTTGAGTGTCTGCTGTGAAATCTCCCCCACTGCCCGAGACCGTTGCTCCACCTTATGCTGCTGTTGTCGCTCGACCGTCCGCCGGGAAACCTCCTCCAGCTGTTTCATCATCTCGTCACATGCAGAGCAAAAGGAGGGCGGTCCGGGGCCACACTGCCACTCTATACTGTGACGACCCGCCTGGCACATGGTTTGCATGGAGTGCTTACACTTCGAGGCATCGTGCTCCGGGGTTGGGAACCAAGATGATAACGGTGATTGTGCACGGTGGCATTCGAGCAGACATGTATGCCCACAAGCGAGCGTGAACCCGCTTGTAAGGAATTTTTCAGGTTCTAGTCTGGGACCTTTTTGAAGGATATCAAAGACTCACCATATGTCGGTGCTGCCATCTTCCGGTCCACGAGTCTCAAAGTCATTTGTGTGCCCAGCATGTGTTTCGCATTCGAGGTGCTGTTCGGTCCTTCTGCGGGTAGCTTCTTGGAGCAACAGGATCTGTCCCTGTTTCTTACTGTCGGCCTCCTCGTATTCACAGCGTAATTCCCCGCGGGCATCTCGCAGCGTTCGCTCGGTTCGTTCCCTCTCGTTTTCCCCCAGACGCTTGGCCTCGTCATCTTTCTTCGCCTTCTTCGCCTTCTTTTCTTCCCGTTTTCGTCTTTCCTCGTCTTGCTTTTTCTGTTTCTCTTCCTTCCTCTTCTTCTTTGCCTCTCGACGCGCCTCTTTTTTCTCCTTCTTCTGCCTCTCGTCCTCCCGCTTCTTATTCTCTTCCTGCGCACGGGCTTCTTCCTCCTGTTGCTTTCTGCTTTCGTCTCGCTCTGCAAGTGTCTCTTTTTCCCTCTGCACCTCGAGCTGGCGTTCTTCTATCGTCCGAGCCGCTTCCTCTTCCACCTGCAGCCTCCCCGCCTCCAATTCAGCCACTTGGCGACGATGCTCCGCTTCAGCTGCCTCGCGTTGCGTCTGGCGCTCGAGCGCCTGCAGCATGATCCCCTCGAGCCGTTTCATCGCCTCGTCGCATACGGCGCAAACGGAGGGTGGGCCGAACCGACACTCCCAATGCATGCTATGACGATCCGCCGGACACTTGGCGTGCATCGCGTATTTGCACTGCGAGATGTCGTGCGGGTCGAACATGGCATGGCCAGCTGTCGAGGACGAGGACCGACGAGGGTGGCATTTCAACGGGCACGTATGCCCACACGCGAGGTTGAATCCACTTGTGAAAACGATGTCAAGGTAGATCCACCGGAGGATCTCAAGGACGCACCATGGGGCTGTGCAACCACCGTCCGGACAGTGGGCATCGAAATCCTCCGCCACCTTGAGCAACACGGCGCGCTCGGGATGTGTCTCGCACTTGACTGGGAACCCCTGATAAGCGTAAGGGCCGTTGTCGATGAGACGGAAGAACCGGTGCCAGAGTGCGCCTCCTTTCTTGGAGCGCAAGAACGTCTGGGAATTTCCGATCAGGATGAGGCCGTCTCGGGCGCGCGAGAGGAGGACGTTGAGGCGCTCCGGAGAGTCCATGAAGCCGATCGCGTTGGACGCATTCGATCTCGTCAGGCTCGCCACTACGATGTTGCTTTCCTCGCCTTGATAATTGTCTGGGACGCATGGTCTGGCAGTGTGGCATACACGAAACGCGTGACTCACCTATCGTAGCCAGATGAATGCGGCCCTTCTTCGCTTTGTGGCTGGGCGTCGCGGAAGGAGATACGCCGGCACGCGCGAGATCCATGGAATCCAGATCGTTGAGGATCGGGTCGTTATCGTGTTTCAGAGCATCGCGGAGCAGGTGGAGTTGGCCGAGATACGGGGTAAGAATGACCATGTCCTCGCTCTTATAGCCCTGTTGTGCGAGATAGCGTACTATCTTGAGGACCATCTGTACTTCGTACGTGTTTTGCTTCGATGACTTTGTGCCGCCATCTGCGCGGTCACTAATGAGCGTGGTGTCGTCTTCTGGATGCGAGTGGCCTACAAATATGATGTTGGATTGTACTCCACGGATGTTGGGTCGTTGGTAGGTCGAAGGAGCGTCGACGAGTTCGGGGTAAGTGAGCTCTCGGACAAGACTCGAGATTTCCGGACGCATCCTGTGTTGAGTCGAGAGGGTTTCATGTGGGTAGCCCTTCAGCACCAGGCGTTCGAAAAGCGACCTGTTCAGGTCAAATCCTTCGCCTCTCTCGACAGTCAACTGATAATTGTTGACCTTGGGGCGCAACTGTCTATGTGGGATTGTCAGTAAGAAGTGGGAAGGATAATATCGTAGACATACTTGTGATCCCCAATAAGAATCATTTGATCGACTGTCTCCGACAACGCTGTCAAGATGTGACTTTCGAGGATCTCTCCAGCTTCTTCCACGATAAGAAACCTAGGGCCAACCGCCCTGATGGCATCCGCATAGATCGCCGCTCCCGTCGTCGTACATGCGATGATTCTCTTCTCCCGCAACACTG
>JBBPTV010000964.1:0-13303 GCA_038094275.1 Tubosaeta brunneosetosa | reverse complement strand
TGACATGCTGTGGCCATGCTGTAACAGTGTGACACTGTGGCTCAGTTGCCATGTCACACTGTGACATGCTGTGATATTCTGTCAGTGCTGTAATGACTGTGTGAAAAGTAGGGGTTTGCTGATGGATCGACGATTTGAGTGGGATGAGGACGATGATGTCTGATCGAATTCAGAACGCTATTTCCTTGGTTCACATTCGACGACTACTTTTCTTGTTCTCTGTAACTCATATTTTCTCCAGGCAATTGCAACTACAAACATCGCTGCTGGCAAGGCTAAGCAAAAGTTGGCAGAGACAAGGCAAAACTCTGTGACTAAGGAACAGGTGCGTCTGGTGACCTGCCTAGTCTCCAATATGTTCAAGTACCTTAGTTCGCCCACTTTATTATGATATTCTTCCTGGCGACTTACCTGGCGGTAGGCTATTGACATGTCCAATATTTGCATAACTCATCCCTCATAAGCATGTGTTCGGAATGAACATCTGTGAATTCAGCCCCCATACCACAGCGTCCCTCAGAACCTATGTTGAAGTCACCATTGGTCTCATTGCCTTTGTAGCATGGGTGGCGATAGCGCTCCAGAAAGAAAGTGTCCTACACCCAAAGAATGGTGGAATGGTGGGCCGCGTCTTCTGGCCCTTTCTTTTTATATACAACTCTGCATCTACCCTAGCAAAAACCATGACTGGGTATTGCAGTGGTCACTGTTCCTCAAACCATGTGATGGTGAGTATCTTGGTATACTTGGTGCATAATACACCAGTTGGACCTTGACGAGGAATGCTGATCAGATCCTTCACACAGCCCTGAGGCATGGCTCCATTGTAATATCTACCATGTCGAATCTTGTGTTTGGAAATATCACCCCACAGGAGCACAGATATGATTAGTGTGGGGATCATGGTTCATCCATAGTGCTTCATTGTCTCTGAGGGCAAAAAGGGTTGTATCTGCATGGCAAATACAGCTAACCATACATGTGTGTAGTAGAGAATAGAAAGAGTGAAAGCAGGAAACGTGACAAAACCACTAACACAGGGAATCCTGAGAAAATATGAAACATGCCTTCGACGAGGACCATCAAATTCTTTGAAATGAATAGAACTGAATATATTGGAACCCACAATTAATGCCTCCACCCATCAAGATCGCTTTCGGAAAGGAGCTGCCCATGAATGAGTTTCCCCATGTGTGTGGACTTAAAGTCAATGCCTTTATTGCGAAGGCTCAGCAACGCCCCAAGAAAAACAGTGGGTGTGCTCCGGAACGTGTGCGCAAGCTTAAGTATTGCTCGGTTTTCCGGAGAGATAAATCCTTGGGGCCCAACCTTAATGTCTTGTCCACCCTGCAGGTCCCTAGTATACACGCAGAGGAAACGACACAGCCGAATGTATGACTCATAGTCTTTGAAGTATAACTGCCCAGCAAACACACTCAACTGATCCATGAAAGCAGGGGGAGGGCTCCAGCTATCAAGAATGGCAGGGATATTGTAGAGGGAAAGGTCGTCACATGGCTTCATGTGCTTTGTGAAGCGGGATGTGTACAGATGGAGGTGGACCTTTTTACTCAACCTGATATCTGGGAGCAAGCAGTTCACTTCGTGAGGGCTAAAAATGACAAGCAGGTCCCCATAACCCCTGCTCGCGGAAACAATCCAGTAGACTGGACGCAAATAGTTGTCCGTCTTTTCAGATGTTTTGACAGTTTCTTTAAAGTCTGCCGTGACCAACACAGATTTGCTCCAAATGTATGGTTCATCCGTGGCGGCGGACGTAGCATGAAGTGTGTCGAATGCCAGAAGGAAGGCTTCGCTCTGTGACTTGGGAATGATACCAGTCTTCACAAAGTCGACGACATCGGGGTGAATGAAATGTTTCGCTGGTTGTGCCCACGGAAGCACTTCCATTTTTTGTTCTGGCTGAGTAACGTAGACAAGCTCGTGTTCTTGCTCTTCGTCTAAACCAACGAAAGACAGAGGCTGAACCCCGAGATCAAGACAGCGTTGGTGAATGTTCAAATTGTTTGTGACAGCCTCGATGTTCAAATGGTTGCGTGGCAAATGGAGTTCCTCCAGACTCTTGGCTTCAGGCTGAACCCACTTGTCCGATAGCTCTTTCGAGGACAGTCTGCCACTACAGAAACCAGACCAAGCTGTGTATCGGGACGCATGGTCCACTCCTTGTTGTACCCAATGGGGTGCCGACCGACGAATGTTTTCCCACGTCACCCGTATTGCCCAATGCAGGATATCCATAGTGATGATCGTGCACGACAAGTCCTTGCCAGCCACAGAGCGAATATGACGATCGACCTCAATCGGCGCAAAAAACATGATAGAATGGCCATAACCAAGCTTTCGCATTCGCATGCAACCTACAAGCGGAAGGAGAATCAGGCTAGTGGGGGAAGAGGTGGGGCACAACGGATGCACCTTGAACTAAACGATCTTTGGTGACCTTGGGGCCTAGCGTGACAGCAGCACGGAACCCACTCGGAAATTTGATGTCGATACCGCGTGTATGAGCATCATCGAGGTATATAACACACAGGTCTAGCTGCTGTAAGAATGGCAATGATCGCAGGAGCTGTGTGTCACCATCTCGTGTGCACACTGTTAGTTCGTCCTCTTTGTTGAAATAGACTGTGGCGGAAGCATCTGGGTTGACGTCCAGCCACTCTTTGGCTAGTTCATGATTCTGGAGATCGAGCATTTGAGCACCAACATCCAAAAGGACGTGGATCTCAGGCTCCTGGGCAACTAAGACCTGAAGGAATTCGCGTGTGGTTCGTCGCCCGCCATTTTCATGGGCTATGCACATGTAGTGATTGTTTTCCGGCTGTAAGAGATATGATAGGACCTTCGCATTGGTTCCCCGCTGGTGATCAGAGTCGCATTGAGAGATATGGATGGGTAGTAGATATTGACCATCGTTTGTTCCCGAAAATCCTGATATTTTATAATCAAATCAGCAATTTGAGCAACTATGTGACTATGCATCAAGCTTACCCGTCAGCAAATGTCCCTTCCTTTCTGCTAGATCCCAACCTGAACTAGACAGTTTCGAAGGAAATTGCTTGGCTTCTTCTGGGAACACAACCCTCGCAAGGTAGAAATCGACTGTGGGTCGATTCCGCTGGAATAGAGGAAACAGATAATCACACCACTGTCCCACGGATTCGATATTGACGTTGCTCAAAGACCGCAGGGACTCTGGCACATCGGGACACTCTTGGACCCAGAGATTGTAATCCGTAGATGGATCGAACAGTTTCAACAAAATATTAAAAGAATGCTTGAGCTGCTCCTCGCTGAGACCACAATAATAATAAGAAAGGCATGTGAGAACGATCGTGACGTCTGGATGTCCATACTCGGCCCTCTGTGCTGGAATATCCTTTGCTCGGTATGGGACAGCGAGCATGGTACGTTCTGGTGAAAGGCCATAGTCTACTCGCCATCTTTGTTCTTTGAAGGCAAATAAGAGAATACCATTGCTCAGAAGGCCACGCAATAGTAGGAGGCTGTTCCACAGTGGGGCTTTTTGAGAATATTCCCTGACAGACAGAATATCTTTGGGAGAGACATCTTCGCATGAGATGAAGCGTTGAATGGCATCTCTGAGGTCTGGGCTGAGTTGTCCAATGCTGAAGTTGAGAAAAAAATGTTGCACAATATCTCGAGTTATCCATGAAATCAGCTGTTGACCGGGCTCTGCTTGCAAAATACGGAATTGGGGGAAGGGTCCAGGTGGTCCAGGTTCATACTCCACACCAAGAGGGAATGATTCTCGAAGGGAGGGTGCATGTTTGCTTACGAAGCCAAGAACTTGTTGAGTGATAGTCCAGCGGTCAGGGGAGCTTTCCATCGGTTGCCGACTACCGATAGTGAACACCAACTGAGATCGAGGATCGAGGATTTCGTCACTCTCGTCTAAAATGTCTCGGGAATGAAAATGAAACCACCTCTGGAGGTCCAACACATCTGCCAGGTGATCAGGCTGAGAAAGTTGCTTCTCCACACTCAACAGCTTCAGTGAGAGGACGTGTTCCGGCTGGAGGACTAGAATGCCACGCTCTTGCATACAGTCCAGCATAATTTTTCGCAAGAAATTTGTCTTCTCTTTGTCGATCTGGAGGGAACGAGAAAATGGAAAGAAATATATCCGTCTGTTAATGAGGCCACCAAGTTGATCGACGAGAAGATGAAGGGTTTGCGTTATCAATGGTTTTGGAACAATCACGCGAACGAGCTGATTTCCATCTGCAAGAGCAGAGGCAACGATAGGGACAATTACAGATGTCTTTCCTTCACCCATATTGAGTTGCATGGCCGTATTCTCACCCGAACGTGGTGATATCATTTCATTCGCAATCCCGACCTGAACACGACGAATAAGAAAGTTGCTCTGTAGCTAATAAATGCAAGATATCAGCAAGACTTGTACACTTGTGATACAAAAGCATACCTGAATAAGTAGCCAGTCTAAATGCGATTCGGCATTCCAACCATTGCATCCTTCATTCCGTAATTCCCTGGAGAACTCTTCTTGAAGACCGTCGAGATGTAGCAAAAGCAATCTACGAGCTTGCTGTAACCCGAGTGCGAGTAGAGCTAGATTGATGAGACACCTCCTCCAATCATCGGGGAGTGGTATTGGAGAGTTCGATGCAAGACAGCGAAAAAGGGAATATGCAGTAACGCATGGCCACTGACCAGACTGCCAGACTGCTTGTTCGCTCTGGCTTACCGGGCCAAGATGCCTCTGGAGATGGTGGAGCGCTTCGACGTAGCTGTTTCCACACCGAGTATAGTGGTCCTCGAGCACGTTTGTAATGGGAAGCTTCGGACCTCTGTGAACCACAAGGGAATCCTCTTTTTCAAAGCATTCTGCACTAGCCTGGAGAACTGAAATGTATCGAAGTTGAAATGGATTTTTGGCGATTGCACGGACTTTGGACATGAGTTCATTTAAGGCAATGAGATCAGTGGGAGAGACGCTCCCAGGGGCAGGAGTATACCGGAGTATATCCGGCACGCTCAGGGGTGGTGCAGGTCTGGAGAACAGCCGCTTTAGCTCGGGCGGCGAGTGCATATGGGGGGTGTTCTTCACTGGATGGAATGAATATTGGGTGTTATCGGGGATCGGGGAAGATTGGTAATGTTGGTTGTCCAGGATTGTCTGAACACGTGACAAATGCTCTTTCAGTCTGAGATTGCGAAAGCAAGTGGAAAAGTGATGTTGGACTTTCGATTCCAGCCTTTTTATGTCGTGTGATTGGAGGTCAGAAGCGCCAAACAGCGGAGGAGTCTCACACGGCCACGCCCTCAGCAGCTTTTGTGTTATTTCAGCTGCAACAGAATGTCCATCTTCGGAACTGGAAGCGGAGGGAATCCTGCAGTCGGAGAGGTATTTTTGCAAGGTGGTCGGGGAAGGAGAGCATCCTTCTGAAATGAGATAGGAATCATAGGGAGGTGGATCCTCGGAATTGAATAGCGGGTTCGATGCAAAGGCTACGAAGACAGGAACCAGGTCGCTGCGATCCGGCGAGGCATACGCCATGGCAGGTAGTGAGAAGAGTAATTGAGGCCATTTTCCCTCGTCGCATCCTCGCAGGAGATTGTATGCCTTGAGCCATATCAATAAAACATCAGAGATTAACGTTAACCACGACTTGTCATACTGGAGAGATAACGCAGTGTCTGTGCGCAGGCTTCGGAGCGACCGCACCATTTCCCAGATATTTTTTGCTTTCGCTCCAGGACACCGATGGTAAACGTGCGTCACGGCAGTATGAGCTCGATACTCTCCGGGAGAAAACTTTAGCAAGTCTCTTGCATAGTACGTGATATCTAAGTGTGTTCTATACGGTTGTTCAGGGGCCTCAAAGGGAGATAGATATGCAACCCGTTGGGTGCTTCGCTTAAGGAGGTGATCATCTCGTGACGGAAATTCTTGGAAAGAGATCGGTTGGGTCTCAAGGAACCCCTGGACACCTTCGTAATGCTCCTTGATTGCCTTTGATACGAGGTATAGCTCGTAGTTCTGTGAACTTGCCGGTAGGCTGCACCACTCCACCTTTTGTATGATCTGTTTGCGATACCACGTTCGTGAAGGACATATGGATGCGATCCACTTCAGAAGCTCCGTATCATGAGAATTGAACCTCGTAGTCGACCAGCAACTGGCCGATCGCAGAATGGACAGTGCTTCTTGTGTACCAGACCTGCCTGTGAGCGGATCGGCATAGCACCCGCTGGTTAGAGCGTGGAGGTAAGCACAGAATAGCCTGCTTGTCAAACTGCCGTTTCCAGTCAAGCAGCCCAGGTCTGAGTTGACTCTATAGATCTGGTATGTGACACGTCCACGGTGAGAGTAATCAGGGGTGATTTCGACACGAACGTGATGATCATTCATCCGGAATGAAATCGCACCATCAGGGATGAGGACACACCGAGGCAGGAGATCGATAGAATGGTCATGTCTAATCTTTGGCCGAAGTACAAGCTGATTGACCAACCCAAAGAAAGACCCGATAGACTGGTTCTTGTCATAAACCATGCCCCAGATATTGCGAGATCGAAGGTCTCCATCCTCATCAACGTAAAAGGATAGATCGTAACAGGGTAAGACAACAGACAGTTGTAGTGCGGATGTGGGTTGGCTGACGTCCACTGGTGATATGCTTACGATGAGATCCTCCCGGGGAGAAAGTGGTGCCAAGAGACTCGAGATCACGTCCCACGTTCGACTTCGAATGTCTACCAGATGCTCACAGCCTTTCCACATACGATTATGCCCTGGAGCGCAATCGATCCTCCAGTTCTCTGGGGAAGCATCCCAGAGCTTGTCAAGAGGGCGGATCTCCATGATGGACGTAGAAAGGTTTAGCCAATGGGCATGTCCCTCGATCAAAACTGTTGGCAAGTCACCCTCCAGCTTTTCGTGGGTAATAAGCTCCATGATTGCCGAATTGTTAGCGTCCGTTCGCCTTCGTTCGGCTCGAATCACGAGATCCGCGTCGTGATTTAGGAGAGAAAAATACACCTAAACGTATCTGTTCAGTTTTCATGTTACATCTGCACCTTTGGCACACTTACCCAGTGATCGGAGATTAGTTCCCTTGTTGAGTAATTCATTCCTAAGGGACCGCCCGGTACGACCTCAAGTATATGCTGTACAGACAGTGAACAATTTAAGTCATATTGACCAAGGCAAGACACATACCTGGCCGAATAACAGTTTGTATAAGGAATGTCGTACATACTGTATTGGCAGTCTCGTTCCAACTAGTTTCCCATCGACCAAAAACGACCCATCCAGGATATTTAGATGCATTACGCGAGCACTCTGGTCAGCTAGTGGCACCGTCACGCACGAAAACCAGCGCGAATTTGGGGCGGGTAATGGAGTCCACCTCGAACCCGGACGGTAGTGAGGTAAAATTCTGGCAACGGCAAGGTTGACCCCTTGACCGCCCGAGTCTGCCCGAATGATGTTGCTGACAGGATGCTCGAGGAATAGAGAAAGGCGATGGTCTCGATCAAGGAGTAACTGCGAATACGTGGGGAGGTGTGAGACGTCGTCGGGCGTGTGACGATGGATCATTACAGCACAAGTAAGTAAAACCTCGATATCTTCAGCTGAATGAAGGAGCTTTGGGAGTATGGTGGGGTTTACGTCGAACGTGCTTCGACAGACCGCGGCTATGTCCCGTAACATATCACGAGTCTCTTCATCTTGCGGTGCCCTCACAAGTGCCACTGATAGCTCCCGTATCCAAGAGAAAACTTTGCCACGAATTAAGCGTAGAAGGTTGAGTGCTTCCATTGTGATTGAGTCATTAGGCTTGGATGAAAGTAGATGCCGGAGCAGGAAGGAAATGGTGTCCATCGCCACGTGTTCCCGCCAGTTGGCTTCCACGTCTCGAATGAAACTTTGAATCTCTCGTAGAAGTGAATCGCAGAACGTGAGCTGTTGAACCTCTTCATGCCACATCCATCCTGTATTTCCAAGCGGTCCGACTTGAGAGACTGCCTGAGCCAACAGCATATGGACCTCTGGGCGGCGGAAGCTCAACGATCGGCTTCGAAGTTCCCGCAAGATATTTAACCACTGCAGTAAACCACCGCTCCGCAGATGCCCATACGCCATGTATTCGTGAACAGAAAGATCCTTCGGACACTTGGCTTGGTTTGCGACGACTTCGTTTGACGTGTGAGAAGTGGAATTGACATATTTTTGTAAGCACTGGAACCGTCCCGCAGCAAGCTTGTACGAGCAGTGATCACTGTAGTCAGCGGGGGGTATTACCTCCGAGACAGGAATGCTACTGTGGGTTTCAAGGACGAAGAACTTCAATGCATTTTCAATACAGACCTGTTCGCGTTGCGCAGGAATGTTCGTGAACGCATGTCGAGAGATGTATGTATTGAAACCAAGGGTGACGCGTGATCTCGGATGATGGGCTAGATAAGGCTGGAGTGACTGATGACAATTGATCTGGGCACGGCGAAGTGGCCGGGGAGCAGAACATAGATCAATCAAGAGACGGAATGTGACAGCACGCCACATATTAAAAGTGATTGGACAGTCTAATTCGAACACGAGTGCCTGAGCCTCGAATTTGTTGCCAACTGGCAGCGGCCACAGGTGAACGGTTATGGTCTCTACAGTGTGGTCCTGAAGACCTGTCGTCTGAAAATTGGTATGACGAGCATTCTTTTCGTGCAGTTCAGCGATCTTTTCGCGAACTTCACGCTGTGCCGCTTTCTCAATCCGAGTCTTGAGTAACTGGAGGCGCGATGAGCTTTTGTAGAAACGGACAGCGAAACTGTCGGCCGTGGGTATCGAGTAAAATACGGACGCTTGACCCCGTGATCGGGAGTGCCGGTGGGAAATATATTCATATGCACTGCGAAGACGATCAAGGCTGCTAGTCTTGCAAAGTAAAAGATTCCCCAAATGACTCGTCGGTATCTCCGGTGAGTAGTCTGCGAGTATTGGAATTTCCTTGATAGCTATCTTATCAAGTGCGACCCAAAGCTCGATTGTAGTCAACAGCATGACAGAAAGGAGCTCTGGGTTGTTTGCGTACGTTTTTAGTGCGCTCGAGGAGTATTTGTCCGCCAAGATCTCTAGCATCTCACAAGCTTTGTTATTGTCCGCGACGCGACCGACCCAAGCATCAATGCCCTGTTCGACTGCCTGTTCCACATCATAAAGGGCAATACGAGGTTCGATAAGATAGGCTTCTTCGAAGAAAATTGCATGAGAAGACAGAAAGTCATCAAGAACACGTTGACAGGGGTGATCAGGGTTGAAAGGAACGTCGGGAGGACTGGAAATGGAGCCGTGAACAGAATGATTGCGTAAGTAGTTCATACTATGCGAGAGTGATAGCTGGGTATCCTGGGCTAAGTTGAGTTGCGACGGAATCCAGGGCGGTGATGCACGTTGAACTGCCTGCACCTGTTTCCACCGGTCTTCGATCGTTGACCGAAGCGAAGTGCATGTTTCCAATACGGTGCGCGAGAGCCAGTCTGATGCGCATGAGCCATGTTTCCACAAGCGTCGGCTGATTTTGGATGACATGAAGTGGAGCAAGTCGTTGGGAAGGTCTGCGCAAATTTGTTCCTTGGCGAGACAGCACATAAAAAACAGCATGAATTCCTTGTAGGTATGAGACCCGAGAGGAGACCGATCTAGGGTCGTCTGGAGGGTAACCCTGATGAGAAGCCAAAGGGACGCGCGCCGCCACGGAGACAACGCAGAATCGTCGTTGCACAAGACATCATCCCCCAGGCGTTTGCTGATCCGAGGAATGTTAGCGGGGCGACCAAGACCTCTCAGAATACCAGTAAGCAATTCCGTGATATAACGTGGATGTGCAGTATCTCTGAACTTGGGTGCTTTTCCACTCGTTACAGTAGCGGGCTTGAGGTCATCTTCGTTCATGTGAACGAGGAAGTTCGCAAGTTCACGAAGAAAGTCGTCGCCGTAGAACACAGAATTGGGGATCTCTATGGCGGGCCCAGGATATGAGCAGATGAGCTTTCCTTCCGCAGCCATCACATTCTCGGCCTTCGGAGAGACCTCGAACGCCTCGAATATGGTGACATCTTTTTGCTTTCTGAAGATGACCCCTGCGTTTTGCACTCGGATAAGGAAGGCAAGGACGTCTATACGCAGTGAATTTCCATGTGACCAGGGATGTTCGAAAGACGTACCTCCGACACCCATGCCATTGAATTGGGAAGCAGTTTGGGGTCTATCCATGCGTTCGGATTGGATGGTAACGCATAGATTTTCTAGCATTCGTGAAATGCTATTCCATTGAGCCAGGTTGTCTGGTTCGATATGATCGCTGTAGAGTCTAACGGCAGTAGCGATCGCTTTCGCGAGAGAATGGTCATTGTCGATGCTGTGGTCATCTTTACTGGGAAGCTGGAGAGGACAAAATACGTGGGTAATGAGATAGTCCAATGTACCACCGTCCCGAAGGTCAAGGACGGAGTGAGACATTGGAAGAGTCAGGGAATAGAGCGAAGGCTTGGTGGTTTGTGAACAGTAGTACTTGGTGATGGAGGAGCGCTAACGAGAGCAGAACCCTTGGACCTGAAGTACTACAAATACATAGCCTAGTTCCTCGTTTCAGGTACGAGCAAAAGCAAGGCACCTTGGTGTGATCTATGCTCCAAGACGTGAATTGAAAGCATGAAGACCTTCGGACGGGTACGTATTCCGAAATTATGACGCAAGTATAAACAACGCTCCTTGATTTGAGCCCATCACAGTAAAGTTGCAGCAGATATCAATAAAAAGAGGAAAGTGTGATCTCGCATGCATCGATGCATCCTCTACCTCGACCAGCTCTCATTCTAGTTACATGCATGTATAAAAAAAAGAGCACGCGCAGACACAAGACAGCGACGACGCTAATTTTGCACGAAACCTTTGCCAGAATAGCCTTGCGATGAAATACCTGACAGGTGCTCAAGTCAGACCAAAGCGGGTCACAAAGACCCCAACGTACCAGTGATGGGATCCAATTTTTGTTCGCGCGCGCGTTCATTCGAGGCTTCTTGCCATTCACGCGTGAGCATCTTGGGCGGTGGGGGTGCTACAACGTGACCATGAGCCCAATCGACCCTGTTCGAAAAGAAACAGAGGACACACCGCACCAACGCACAGCGAGCGACATCACGCCCGCAGCCCCAACGAGGGCCATCGTCTACAGAAAGATCTTGAGGCCCTGGCTGGGAGGGCTGACAGGCGTCCGGGGACCGTGCGGGCCGAACACGACGTAGTACGCTACCCGAACGCGACCGGCGAGTTCAATGGCACCCAGCCGAGGAAGAGAAAAGGAGAGGACGGGGTGGCGCGCACGCGAGGACGACGACGTAGCTGCCTTTTTCTCGTCAATCGAGGGATTTCCAGTCACGCTTCTGGAGCTCCTTGAGCTGCTGGTGGACGCTCGCTCGCTCTATCTTGGAGGGCTTCTCCCACTGGGCTTCGACGTTGCTCAGCGGGATCACTACAGACGCAGAAGAGGACGTAGAGGCGGAGGATGCGGGAGCGGCCGTAGTGAGACGGCGGAGCGCGAGACGGTGCGCATGGGGGCGTGCGACGCGGAGAGCCTGCATGACAAAGACTCTATAAACGAATGAGTGAAGCGTAAAGACGAGGAGGCAGCTACCTCTATTTCTCGGATCCCTTTGGTACGTGCCGACTAGGAAACCTAAAACCTTTTGCGGCCTCAATGTACACACTAAACCCGTCCCCTGCCCAACACACTCCCCGAACTGACTGTCATTCGTTGGCAAGGCTTCACAGAGTATCGGGTTGAAACTGGCGCTTGGCGTGTGATGGCAGCAGGCGCGCCATCCGCGGTACATCTGGCTTTGAGTCCTGGCTCGACGCAGGCATGGTGTTGCCGTCACAGGTTGCCGTTTGCGTGGGCCATCACAGGAATGGGAAAATTATTGGAACGGATTGCGAGTAATATAACCCATTATAATCCATTCTGAACCGAAAATTTGTCCGTTAGAATCCGTTATATTCCTATATAACTCCTTGTAACGCTAAGCCTGCACCAGTGATGGGCCGTGCGTTTGTTTCGTTCCCTTACGCGTTGGAGGTGTGAATGCTACCATTCTATAGTCACGGGGGTGCCCCTGCCGTGTTCTCTCCTCACGTCCTGGTCTGCACCGCGATCGCAGTGGCCTGGCTCTGGGCTGGGTTCTCCAAGGTATGCCCCTCTCATCCCATCCTTCAACTAATGTTCCGGCCATAGCCCTCCATGCAGAATCCCCCCTCGTATTCCCAAACGTCGGGGTTCAACTCGAAGCCTACCGCGGTTATCTCCTCATTCGCTCTTCTCTGTTGACGACGCGTCACTTTATACTGCTCTCTACGCTCGAGGAGGTTGTCATACACGAGGGTGGGACGCCTCTTCGACGGCGTGCGCCCCATGTATCACCCACAGATGCGCCGGTGCCCCGGCTTAAAGGAGGTACACGTTGCATTCGAGGTATGTAGTAGCAAACGCCAACATACGCATGTGTACAGGTGATCCTGCCATGCTTCCCAGTTCTTAAAGAGGTCTATCTCAACGTACACCCAACGCTTGCTCCGCCACCCACGCCCATTGTTGAAGAGTGCAAAGCAGAGCGGAATGACGGCGATACCCGTGTATATGCTGTGCTCTATCTTTTCCTTGTTCACTAATGAGCTTACCAGAGGATTCTGCCCTCTCGCTTCTGATGCTTCGCAGGCGTAGATGATCACTTGCTTGAGCTCGGGGTTGAGGTCTCGTGGCAGATGAGTACTATCCATTGTAATCTGCGTTCTTTCATGACAAGACCCGCTAAATTTACACTAATAGGTTTTATGATCGTACACCCTGGCTTATCTTTGCATGGGTTGCATGTCATTAGATGGTGCCCAGTAACTGCTTCAAGAGTTTCCTAGCCATGGACACACGCATCTCCTTGAATTCCCCGCCTATGCCCTTGGATATCATACGTGTTCCGATGGGTCAGCACGCGAGACTCACCAGAGGCTGCAAAAGTTTTTCTGCTTTCGATCCAATGTCAACGTGACGTGAGAAAGTACATCCCATGTCTCATTCGAGAATAGTATTTGTATCAAGGGGACAAATAGTACAAGCCGACAACAGAAGCTCAATCGACAACATACTCAACACTTGGATCTCATTCCATCATCAAAGCACGTCCAGCGTGCGTACGTCCCGAGTTGTCTCGTCCAATACCACCGGCGTGATCTCCTGTACTTGGA
>JBBPTV010000963.1:0-11589 GCA_038094275.1 Tubosaeta brunneosetosa | reverse complement strand
GAAACTCAGGGTGAGGCGCGCCCCAACATTCACTGCTGGACCCTCGACGAGTGTACCTGCTGCCCATCCGCCATCCTCGCGCCGAAGCAAAATCTCATCTCCCGCATTGACCGCTCCGCGTGACCAGTCTATCTCTTCTGGACCTTCGTCCAGACGCGGCCGCCCACGGATTGACAGTGAACCAAGTCCCTCTCCTAGATCAGCCGTGGCGACCCCCTCGACGTCTATGCGCAAAGGAAAGGTGCCGATGACCCCCAGTTCAGCCGGGCCCTCCAGGGATCTCGAAATCGCTCGGAATACGCTTCCGTCTGTCATTGTTTCCCAGCCAACATTGTGAGTTCACCTTGCACATGTGACACTTCACCCGACTTTTATGTACTAGGCGAGGGCGTATCTCCTCCACGTGGAATAAGGCGGCGAAAGAAGCCATGGCCGCGGCGGTCCGCATATCTCCCAGTATCTCCGACGATAAGCTGCCACCCAACTTGCGGAAGTTCAAATACCTGGAGAAAGGCTACGTCTTCCGGTACGTTTTCCTCCTATCCAAGTGGCACGTTCCCATCTATTTCACAGTGATGAGGATCTTGAAGACACTTTTAATGTATCACGTGGTGTGTTTACAAAGTGCGACTGTACCACCTGTTCGGATGCCTCAAGTTGCTCTTGCCGAGATTTGTCAAAAACGTACGACCTGGGGGACGAAACAAACCTCTCAGTCTACTCCAAGGTATTTCTACACACGTGTTCGCTGGCGTCAGTAATGAGGAGTTCGCAGGGTCTCTTTACGTTCGAAGTTCCACGAGGTGTCGACGTCATTGAATGTAACAAGGTCTGGATTAATGCTTTGTGCATCCCGTCACCTAACTCTCAGTGCCCACCAGTACTGCGAGTGCAGTCAGCATTGCGGAAATCGTGTCGCCCAACGTTCCCGCAACATTAGTGTTGAAATCTTCGACACGAAGCGATGTGGATGGGGCGTGCGTGCTCTGGATAACATCCTGCGGGGCAAGGTTCTTGGCACGTACACAGGGTAATAAATATTGCATTGCGACCTGCTAAACCAAGGCTAATAATGAGTCCTCGTTCCGTTAGGATGCTGATGTGAGTATTTTTGGGCCACATAAAAGTTTGATCCAAGTCGAACGATATCAGTCGTAGGGAAGAAGTGAATGAACTGCCTGAGGAGCACCAAGGATACATATTTGACCTCGATAGTATGGAGGTTGAACAATCGGAGAATTTGGGAGGGAAATACTCTGTAGATTCTTATGAATACGGTGAGTCGACGGCCATGATGTCTGACACAAGCTGACAGATGGCTTGGAGGTAACTGGACCCGGTTCGTAAAGTGGGTGATTGACATGCCGTCGGCTGCACCTGCTAAACTGCGCGATAGCCATTCATGCAGTCCGAACACGGAAGTATACTGTGTCGTGTACGATACGATCCCCTACGTAAGTGTTTTCGGGGTGTTGTTCGCTGAGACACACCAGTGACTTGCACACAGGTGAACATGCCGTATGTCGCGTTTGTGGCCTCCGTCGATATTGAGGCAGGTACTGAGCTCACGATTGACTATCATCCGTACGCAGAAAAGGACAAGAAGGGGAAGCGACGAGCGACTGGAGAGCTGTGCAGATGTGGATCGGAATTTTGCCGAGGATGGATGTACAAATAAGAACGGTCGTACGACCAGATAAGGTGAACTAAATGGAGTACGTTGTTATCAGAAAGTTTATAATTATCCGGTGGCAAAAACTCGGATGCGAACTAAAAAGGTCATACACTGGTCATTCACCGGTCTGGTTGCCAGCGAACAGTGTGAACTTCATACCCCCAATCACTCTCCACGTCAGCCCACACGACGATGAGATTCTCTGTCGAGTTCGTCAGTGAGCTCCTCGGCTATACGTCCATTGGCTGTTGGTTAGGCGCACAGTTTCCGTGAGTTCGGCGCCGCAAAGACGTGTAGGGCACAATATCTGACAGCTTTGCGCCATCCGCAAGACAGATTTTGGAAAACATTAAGCAGCAGTCTTGCGAAAGTCTTGCCCTTCCTTTCCTATTTAATTGGATGCTTGGTGCGCCATAATTGCGCCATTAAGTCACCCCGAGTATTGACTCGTCTTCGCAGGGGACGCCTCCAATTTGATTGGATGCATTCTAACACACCAGCTACCATTCCAGGTGCGCCCAGTCCCTCCAAATCTCCCCATCGATGATGATCGTCCAAATAGACGTATCTTGCAACTTATTTTTGCCTCATAGACTGCTGTCTGCTATCCCAGTACTTTTACTATGGTGGAAGCCCAAAGATGCCACCCATTCCTTATCCCCGTGCGCGTTCTCGTGCCACGTCTTCCGCTGGGCGATTATCAGTCGATGCATCGCATTACCGGACCATATCCGCCACGGCCGGCAACATTGCAGCCGCAGCCGGGTTTGCCGCTCATCCAGACGCCCACCCAGAACACCGCCGTCCAAGGAAACTCGGACGAGAACCTTCGCTTGACGAGCGCTCCGTCGCGCCACACCCGTCCGAAGAGCCTCTGGACGAGGTCAACGACGCTGTACTCTCCACACTTTCGGAAAGTTTGTATTCCGAGAGTGGACAGAGAAAGAGGGTGTCGTGGAGCCAAGAGAGACTGGAACATCCCCCTGGTGGTTCCACGCGACGGCACGTATCGCCTGCTGTGCCGAAGACGCTCCGTCCTTCTGTGTCCGCCGCGGCGCTACTTGCGAGGGGGCGGCCATTGCGACGCGAAACAGACGAAGAACTACCCGAGGAACAAGAAGCCGAGGGGGAGAGGAGGAATGTGTCGAAAGCGAGCCGAAGGAGTCTCGGCATGGTTATGCTTGGTGTTGGCATGCTCTTTGGTGTTGGCGGATATGTGGGGAACCAAGCAGCGGTCGGACGGGGGGCGAAAACGGGAGCGGTACTCGTGCCAACTTCCAACCTGGATCTTTCGACGGTGACCGGATTGCCTGCTATGGACAGTCTGCCACATCATCTTGTCGACTTGCCGCCATCCCTTGTCAGTATGGAACTGCCTGCATTACCGAATGATGTTCTGTTCGACCAGCAACGCAGGCCCCATGAAGACGTGTCCAACGACCGTATTATAGGGCGCATATTTGCATGGCTATGTACCATTCTCTATCTGACATCACGACTACCGCAAATATGGAAGAATGTGGGTGTGCCTCAATGTCGCTCGAGTGATACTGACTGTCTCTCTAGTACGTCAGGAAGTCCGTCGAGGTATAGCACTCATTCATCAGCTGAGTACGACCGACATTGATCCGTGTCATGATAGGGTCTTTCGATTTTTCTCTTCGTCTTTGCTTTTCTGGGCAACTTCTTCTATGTGTTGTCAATCGTCACGTCTCGTGGAGCCCTTCTTCCGCCACCCGCTTCAACCGAGTTCTACCGTGAGAGCCTTCCGTGCGTAGCCTTCATCTGAACCTCCTTCTTTTCATCATCTTTGCGGCAGGTATCTGCTTGGCAGTGGTGGAACCTTTTTTTTCGACATTACGATTGTGTGCCAGTATATCATCTACAGGGGAAAGCATCCAAGGAGGAGCTATATTCGGAGTCGAGGGAATTCGGTCGTACGGAATGCGGGGCTAGCGGAGGAGACGGCTGGGCTTCTGCGGGGAGATATGCTCGCGGCCACACGTGCTCGTGCGGGCAGCGTGTCCGTGCCACGGAGTTGAGGACGGGTTTGCTATAGACTTGATAAGTTTATATACCGCTAGACACACTGCTAGACAAGCCAGAGCACGTGCCGGTAGTATCCCCCTTGTTTTGTCCGCTGACGTCGAGACGATGCCCACCGTGCCCAGCAAAGGGGGAACCGCCGACGCAGCGAGCAACCCGGCTCTCGCTGAACCTCACCCTGCCCAGCTTGTATGGTCACTCTGCACTCGCCGTCAGGCATCCGACTGACGATCACGGACGTTGCAGCGTAACCTCGTCTTCAACTACTTGTGCCACAACTGTTATCTCAAGGCTGCAGAAGCATTTTCAAAGGACAGCACTATCGGACACCTCGACAAGGACAAAAACAATGGCCATGATCGAGCCACTACGCTGGGTTCCCAGGAATCATCGCTGGAGCTGAGCGGTGAAGCAGTCAGGAATATCCTCCTCCGCCAGCGTACGTCGCCGACATCGTTCTTCCTTCATAACCTTTCACGGACGTCTCCTTCACAAAGGTGTCCAGTACGAGATCCTCTCGGGGAATGTCCAGGAGGCGACCGACCTCTTAAACCGACATTTCCCCCAAGTGCTCGCGGAGGATGCCAGTGACGACGAGATGGAGATCACGGACGAGAACCTGAATCCATCGCAATTTGAGTATATCGCGGAAACCGTGAACCCGATCCATCTCTCACTCAACCTCCGCATCCTGGCCTTTATTGAGGCGTGCCGCACAGTTCCGCTCGTGTACACACCGCCGGCGCGGAGCGCGGAGAGCCCCACTGTTGATACGGATGTGACCATGGGCGTGCCATCGCCCGTCAGGCGTGACTCCAAGGACGAAGAGGCCCATCAATCTGAACTGCTGATCTGCGTCCAAAAGCTGTACGCGACCGTCAACGCCCTCAGAAAGTCCGAGGATCGTACTATTTATCTCAAGGAGCTCTCTAATGTTGGGGGGTTACTCGCATACACCGTGCCCGAAAACAGTCCGATAGCGAAATATCTAGAGCAAGAGAGACGCGACCGCGTCGCGGAGCAGATCAATAGCGCCATCCTATGTCTGTCCTTTTTTGTTTTCGCGCGCGCTGATGCCCTGAGCATGGTTTTGTAGACCATTCCAAGATGCCGTCGGTGTCGCATCTAGAACTCGCCATTCGGTATACGCATAGTCTGTGGGCCATGCTACACGAGCTACGAGTCAAAGTCCCTGGCGCTCACCGTCTTTCTTTTCCCGGCACGCAGGGTTCAGGCGAATCGGAGAAAGAGCCTTTGCAGGAGGTACGTATTTTCCGCGATCAGAAGGTCGCCTTGACGCAGGCCATGGATAGGCTCGACCTTTTGACCTTCAACGCTTGTTGGGCACGAGGTGGTCATGATTGTGTCCCAGCCACTCTACAACAATTGATCCCTGTCATATTACATTGCCATTCATACTAGCATTGTCCAATCCGCACACATCTGTATAGGATATAGTGTTACATTATTCATGTTGTAGAACTAATGTTATGCCTTCCGCTCTACAGTTGGATGAGCTTGACGTCCTCCCATCGGCCGTTGTTCAGGTCGTTGACGAACATCAGACTGACGAAACACCGTCGCGCCCCAAGCACTTCTAATCGCTGCAACTTGGCCCATGCTTTTCCCATGGGCGTGAGGTCACGCAACCACGTATTATAGGACACGTCCAGGAACACGACAAGCGGACAAATGCTCGGCAGACGCAGCAACGGAATCGGTTGCGGTAGATTGATCAACGCGAGATGCGTGATGGTCGGGGGGAACGCGAACAGCGTCACGGCGCTCAGCGGGCTGGACAGCATGGCGAGCGAGCGCAGCGTCCCGGGGGCGTCCCTCTCCTGGGGGGCGTCCCACGCCTCGTCGGCGCGATCGGGTCTCCGGAGGGCGCTCGCGCGCAGGGCTGTGTGCGGTCCCACGACGACGAGCTCCGTGTCGACGTGCGCCCCGCCACACAGCGCGTCGAGCTCGGTCTGGGACAGCGGCGCGTGGACCGCAGCGTGGCGGGCGAGGGTGCGGCGGAGGTGCGGCGGGATGAAGGGGACGACGTCGGCGAGGTCGGCGCCTGGGCAGGTGGCGCGGAGGAGCTGGAGACAGAGCACGGTTAGCTGGGGAATTTGGCTGGGATCAGGGTAGATCGGGCGAGGGCGCACAGCGTCGGCAGAGAAGAAAAGGGAGAAGGCGTGTTCTCGCCACGCGGGGGTGTCGGTGGTGGCGTTACGCTCAGGCTCGGTGGGTGAGGACGAGGACCGCCAGCTCTTGGGAGGGCTGGGTCCTGGAACCCAATCATGACTAGTTTCTGGGGCTTGTGTGGGATAGATGAGGTCGAACGGCAGTGTAGGTTGGTACGAGAGGGAGCTGGCGGACACAGACTGGCGCTGTACGTTGCGTGCATGTCTGAAGTGCTCGCCTCTGAGATTCCTCAAGATGTCGTTCACCTGTCGTGCATCGTCTTCAAGAGGAGCCATCTTGGACGCGACAAAGGATTCATACTCGTTTTGACAGGTGGATACATGGCAAGCATACCCTCATACCGACATCAACTACGCGACGCGCACACTCCCTACATCATCCCCAGGTCCACGTTTAGTTCATTTGTCGAATGAGCTGGTTGATGTGGGCCTCCCGATTGCCGAAATCACCACCCTGGACGAAGTGTTTGAATTTCCGTGTCCTCCAGCCACCGTTGGGGTTCGACAACTTGAAGGGCCAAAGGAAGTTGGATGCCTGACACAAACAAATCAAAAGAGGTCTAGTGTCAACGATAGACGTACTTACTTGCTTGAAGTTTGGTCCAGCAGTGGCGATTTCGTGGACAAGGTCCTCGATGCAGAGGATATCATACTTGCTCAGCGTTTTTTCAATGATAGCGTTGTTGCTGAGGGGAATGCGTTGCTTGTTGACCTTGCCGTATCCACGCTTGTAGATTAGTTCTCGGATTGACTTGAGATTAGGCTCGCTAGCGTTTTACATCAGTCAAGACACCGAAGCATCAGAGCAAAACTGACCCATAGGCGATGTAGGGATCCACCAATCGCAACATCTGTTGTGTCGCCCTGGTCACCTTGACAAACACACCGTTGTTGATTTGAAGAAGGCGGAGTAGTTGAAGAATCTTGCGGGGTTTTGGTGCCAATCCATTGATGCCACGGATACGGATGACAAAGTAAACTTTGGGTTCGGCCGGAACGTAGAAGTCACCAGATGTACGTGCAGCCCTCTTCAGCCGGATCTCCTCCTTCTCCTTTGCGAGGTACTCCTTCACATAAGATTCGGCCCGCTTGAAGATGACCTTACGTTTTGCGATTGCTGCCTGCGTAAAATGTTAAGTTGATGAAGAACCGAAAACGAAGATGGTAAAATCAGTCCCGAAAGATGGTTAATTTGAGGCAGCACCGTAGGGTAAACCACTAGCCGCAACTTATTGAAAGAAATACATCATGAAAGAAACCAAAAGTAACATCGTCTTGGAAAGTCAGACACACCTTCCGTGCAGCAGCAGCGGCAGCAAGTCGTTCTTCTATGGCCCTTTGGTTCTGCTTGCGCTTTTTCAAAAGGGTCTCTGGGACCTGGATGTCCTGCGACGGAGTCAAATCGCGTCGGTTGTCAAGATATGTGTTCACTGACCGTGACGGAGGGGACGCTTGTATCTTGATTTTAGTCTCTTACACTCACTGAAAAGTTTGAGTACTCACGTTGTTGAGGGAGCCATAGGGAGTGTTGAGGTGGATGGTGCTCATCGCAGGGATGCGGTGGCGGACAACAACTGTACAGTTATTAGCTCATTCTTTTCCACGGTCAGGTGCCTAATGCCTTATTTGGAATGATGAATAACACTGCCTCATGCCTTCCGCGAAAGCCGCGTCCACAATTCTTCCCCTGTGCCTCACGTCGACCCTTGATTCAACGGAATCCCACACGACACCCAAAGCGCATCTGTTTCAGACTCATCCGGGATGCCCCCAACACTACCGAAACAACCCATAGCCTAGCGTATACTTTGGATGAGTATACGTTATGTGGCGTCTACTGATCCAGGATCTCCTTGTTGCACACAGCAACGGTGGAGCTGATTAACGCCGTGGCCCGTGATGGTCGTGCCTGCACACTTGCCTCGTTTATGTATAAAGAGTTACCATAGTGTGGTAAACATTGTTTCTTCCCCCCTCTTCACCTCGATGGCACCACGAGGTTGGGCGTCTCTCGCAGTCCTTACTGCCGGACTGCTTTCCGTGCGTCCCATAGGGACTCTGGCTCAAAGCTCAAGCGTAGTTTGTCTGTCCTCGTTCAATTGGGTCGGTCACCTTAATTTGGTCGGGATGTCTTACTCAAAGCTTCCCATAACCAGATGTTCAACAGCCTGAACCAGTCCCCTTGTGTTGTCTCGGCGTATCTACAAGCCGCGTGCGACGGAGGCGGTACGTTTCTCCGTTATGGCGTCACTTTCTCTCTTTGAGCTGTTGGCTAGAATTTACTTACAACCCTCTCCCGGACGGATATCACTATACTGGTCCTTATGCTGACCAAAATAACGAATGTCAATGCAGCACTGTCACGTATAACACTGTGAGCGCTTGCGGGCTCTGCCAGAACCATACGATTATCAGGTACTTCTCCGCCAGTCGTCGTTTCTTACTCTAAATTTTTTCCATCAGCTGGGATGCGTGGAGCTACAATTGCACTACTGTTTATCCGAATGCGTGCGTTATCGTGTGTTTATTATTTCAATAGCGTTTACCATTCTAGCAGCTTGCCTCAGGGCGTCCCAGGTACCACCACGATACCACAATGGGCGTTTCAAAACGAGACTGTGAGTTTTACCAGCACAAATCTACTAGAAAGATACCGAGCGTTCCTTTCTAGTCAGGTGATACCTTCAATGTAATGATTGCCCAGGCTGTCGGTGGTACGTTTCTACGCCATGAATACTGCGTATTGCAAGTGCTCACCAAATGATTCAGATAGTCCCGAGTCGACTTTGAGCCGTCCCCAATCCACTGGTACTGCTTCTCCAACGTCGACTGGTCCCTCCGTTGTCGCAACAGCAATAGGCGCTTCTATCACCCCCATACCATCTAGTTCATCTTCGGGCAGTAGCACAAACACTGGGGCCATCGTGGGAGGTGTAGTCGGAGGTGTAGTCGGTGTCGCATTGATTGCGGGGGCCATCATCTTTCTCCTCAAGCGGAAACGTTCTCAAAAACCTCCATCAGCCTTTTATGGTGCTACCCCGATGTCACCTTCCTCAGGTTTCACTGAGACAGTTCCTTTCAATGCCCAGATGACACAACCCAGGCTCTATGTAAGACAAACCCCCACGGAAGACCATCATTTCTGATTACCTTTTAGAATCCGTCCGATCCCAGCACGTTCCCACCCTCTTCTCCAGGCCAGTACAGTGGTGCACCGCAGGTGTAATGGGGGAGACGACTTGGATGCCCGACAGCAACGCGATCCCCCCCTCCCCATTCTAGTGAACAAGAGCTCGGCTCGATGGTACTGGTGGCGCCAGAGCCGTTGAGTAATCTGTCTGTGGACTTATATACTGAAGGGATATGTATGACAATGATGCCTATCGACGTGTGTATCAACGATCGTATTATTTCTATATTGTCGTGGGAACGGTTATGGGCGCTTATTCGCAAGGAGTTCGGATGATGGCATAAAAGTATCAGCGCTCAGCTCTCCACCCACCACGACCTGACGCTGTTACTGCTAGCGCCTTCAAATCGGCAAGGCGGTTGAGCAACGTCACCGCTTGCACGATCTTCTGCTGCAGGCTCTGATTGGTCGAAAGTACATGCAATAAAGCCTTGAAAGGAAACTCCGCCAGCTAAGCGCGCTTAGCTGCTCGTCGAGCACTCAACGTTGTAACGAGCGCTCCTTGCCTTTGCCACCGCACTGCTGTGCCACCTCCTCTCTTTGTACTACGCCTAGCAGAATGCGAGGGACATTGGACCCTCTTTCTATTCAGTTCCCTCGTGTCCTCGCCAGGTGGGCCCTGGCTTGAGATTTGCGTTGCTTAGCCTTTCGTGTGCTCTTCAGAGTTTCCAGAGCCTTGTGCGTCACCCATCCCACTCTTGCTGTGTCGTTTGTGGCGTTCTTCTCGTGGCCTCATCCAGTTCAGTGTATTTTTAGTATGCCACAATCAGTGACCTGGCTTCACATCTGCAAGGCAGTTGAGTAACGTTATCGCTTGGTGACTTTCCAGCTCTTCAACTTGAAGTCGGCCATTGAGCATTCTGACCGGTGGAAACATGTAGGCAATAACCAGAATGAGAACGAGTCCCTGACCTAACAGTTTATAGTATCGAAACTCGAAGTGTTTTGCCTCGCTTAGTGGCACAACCCGGCTTGTAGCGGCGCCGGGAGCGTGAGGCTCCAGCGTTCCGTGCAAAACAGCGAGGGGCAACGATGGCGTGCGTACCACCCACGCGACAATGAGGACGGCCAAACTATGGCCCACCTCCGTCCCCAGCGTGACGAAGAGGTGATGTAATGACGTGCCTACTACCCAAAAGGCGACGTGGAGAGCGACTCGGGTACACGTATCACTCCCGCTTGGAGTATCGTCTCTTGCTCATGAACCCTCCACCCTAGCTGCGATGATGCAATGGCGTGTGCACCACGACCGCGACGATAATGGTAAGGAGGTGCAACAGTGCTTCGCACGATGCGATGTGACCATGCCGATAACATCATAGCATGATGCTCGCGATTGCGCAACCGCCACGATACTATCATCATGCGCATATCCTCACCCCTCGGCAAACCCATCATACCCGCGAATCCACCAGTTGTACCCGTCAATTACGAGATCCATGGGTTCATGGGTACGGGGTCGGGCACTAGTACCCGCAGGTTTACCTGTGCAACAGACCCAGAGGAAAATCTTGTGGAAAAGGTCAACCAAGATGTACAAAGCCGGCAAGCAAGCGCACGCTCAGAGCACTCTGCCACCCCGCACGGCACTGTTCATTACGATAGCGCCAGAAAACGTTTCGCATTACGTGTGGAATTCCTTGCAAGTCACAAGCACTGGGCCGCCTGTAGGGAATGAAAGGCACGTTCCTGCCGACAGTATAAAGAGTGCCCTTGGTGTGGGAAACATTGTTTCTCCCTTCTTCACCTCGATGGCACCACGAGGTTGCGCATCTCGCGGTCCTTACTGCCGGACTACTTTCCGTGACTCCCAAAGGGACTCTGGCTCAAGACTCAAGTGTGATCATTATCGAGTCTGTTAATGGTAAGCTTCTATGTCGTGACTGCTGCGCATTGCAAGTGTTCATCAAATGATCCAGGTGGTCCCGTGCAGACTTTTACCCTTTCCCAGCCCGCTTCTCCAACGTCAACTGGTCCCTCTACCCGCACAACATCCAGTTCATCTTCGGGTAGCACTTTAAGCCCCCAATCCACTGATACTGCTCCTCCAATGTCAAATGGTCCCTCTGTCGTAACAGCAACTATCCCCACAACATCTAGTTCATCTTCGGGTAGCAGTTTAAGCACTGGGGGCATTGCGGGAATCGCTGTAGGCTGTGGCGTGATAGTTCTTATACTACTGATTCTGCTGGTCGTCAAGTGTCGAAAACCTAACGAGAAACCTCCTCCATATTCCCCCGTAAGACAAACTTCTGCGGAAGATCTTCCTTTCTGATTACCTTTCAGGATCCGCCCGGCGATCCTAGTAGTTTCGAACCCGCCAGCACAGTGCCCCAGAAGGATCTTGGAGGCGGCTCTAGCGAACACAAAGCTTAGTCCGATGGTACCGGTGACGCCAGAGCCGTTGGGTAATTTGTCTGTGGACTGATCTACCGGATATGTATAACAATGATGCCTATCGATGTGTGTAATCAACGATCGTATTC
>JBBPTV010000962.1:0-13305 GCA_038094275.1 Tubosaeta brunneosetosa | reverse complement strand
ACAGCCACGATGGAGAACCCACACGCAGAACGCCAGGCGGTTCTGCTCGAACGAATCGTGAAGAATGCGGTCGGTCTACCTCGCTATCCTATTCTGTACCATGGCTGATATCCGCTCAGTCTGCATGTACAGAAATGATTCTGGAACTCAACCACTGCATCGAGGTACACACTCCCGCACTTCATCCGCTCTGTTTCATACGGCGACCAGGAGATACTCCGGGCAAACGCCTCTGTCGGCGTTGCGGCTGATTTAGCGACCAAGTACCGAAAAAACGTGCAGTACAACTTGGAGGCGACAAAGCAAGAGTCCAAACCCTGAGAGTGGTCCAGAACGCTTGGAAAACTACCCTCGGATATTATCTGACAGTACAGATCGTGTCGTCGACGGACAGTACTTGGATAATAAATCCGTTCAATGCACTATGAAACTTCCATTGGCTTCCTTTCCTAGACAAGAACGTTCATGCGTTATTGTTCTCTTCAGACATGGAACCCCAGCGTATCCATCAGCAAGCCCTTTTGTTGGCCCATTTATTTGTGTATGGACAATATTTATTGGCGGTTCGGCGCCCTCTTGGACCCACATACTACACCCAAAGGACTGAGGCTGGCCATCTAATTTCCTCTTGTTTCCCTTAAGCTAGTCCTCTTTGGGCTCATCAACACCCACATAGACTACACGTAAGCGTTCACGATACGCGACGACGCTATGCACAATCCCTTTCTTATCATCCGAACCATCTTTTTTGGTGAGTGTCACGATTCGGAGGTATGATGCCGCGGCTGATGTATTTGAAGCACTCCTCACGTATATTCATGTCCTCATCATCTTGTTTGGCTCGTGGAACATCCTCGCCGCAAGGTATTCTGAAACGTCGAGTGAGTAGTCTCGTCGGTTGAGATGATGTGATACCAATGACCTTTCAGCACCCAGAGTGTCCGTGTTCCTTGTCATGAGCTCCATCCTCGTCTTTGTGATTGTACCCATGTGCGTGATAGCCCTGGTGTCTCTGATGCGTTATTGAAACACTCCCTTCTCAGAGCCTATCTTGCCGAGGTGGTCTGTGCCCGGGCGCGGCCCGCGCAGGTGAGAGTGGAGTGCACTTGGACAGTGTTGACGAGCATCCTTCAGCTATGTGAGGTGTTCCTTTGGACCACGACCCGTTTTCCCTGACATGTTTGTGCAGCTGTCAGCATCTGGGCGACGGTCAACGGGCCGCCGATGTACTGTCAGACGAAGTGTGAGCCGCAATAATTTGAACGTCAGACTGCCACTCACGTTGCTTTGGTGTTAGCTTCGTGGGCGATGTGTGCGTCGTCTTGCTTGCTCGTCCATCTCACTTGGCTGGCTACCTTTACGAGTACGTTCCATTCCCGAACCCCACTCGATTGTGCTGACAGACACGGTGACGCAGTCGTTTCGTATTGTCTCACAATCTGCGTGACCTCTTCCGCACATGCCACAAGCGTGCCCGGCATATGGTCTACGTCCGTGTCCCGCGTCCCATGGTTCCGTCCAGACGTCGAGTCGTCTGTTCCCGTGGACAAGGCGCATCCACCCGCTCGCAAGTACTCGCACACCTCGCCCCCGCCATCGTCTTGGAGCGATGCCTCCTGCGCGCTCTCCAGATATATCGCAGAGCGCTGGGACAAACTGTCCCCTGGCGAACG
Organism: Tubosaeta brunneosetosa; assembly: GCA_038094275.1. Classification (NCBI taxonomy): domain Eukaryota; kingdom Fungi; phylum Basidiomycota; class Agaricomycetes; order Boletales; family Boletaceae; genus Tubosaeta; species Tubosaeta brunneosetosa. The sequence continues at coordinate 11,632 of JBBPTV010000962.1, read as the reverse complement.
TCAATCCATACGCTCTGGTTCCTTGTTCAAGAAGAACCAGGAGCCGATCGACCCCAATCAACCGACGTGGGGACGCCTGCACAGAATGCGCCGTGGGGTAGATCCCCCTTGTGCGAAGCCACTGCCTAAACGCAAGCCACCGCCGATTGTCATTGTTCCGCCCCCACGGAGCTACTCGCGGCATATCTTGGCGCAGGGGGACTTCCGTTCTGTAGAAGTTGATAGAGAACCAGACGTTGCGGGGAGCTGTCCCGATTCGACTCTGACGTCCACCGTGTTTTCGCACAAGGCAGGTGACGCGGATGTTGCTGTCCTGCTCCCCTCCTCCTCCGATTGGGCACGCACGGATACCGCCAAAGGGATTGTTCACCAAAAAGCGGCTCCTTCACCGTGATTGTATTTGACCTGGCTAGCTGGTTCTGTCGGGACAATTAGGACTCTGTCTTATCTTGAGACTTGTATCGCTAGTGCCACCGGCGTATGTATCACAGCAGTTGTCCAATAATATCAACTCAGAACAAAGAACACGATAGCGAGACACAAATAACATGATCCGTTGTAAATCCACGAGTATATCCGGGGCTCTTTCATTTCCCCAGGTTCATAATTCGGAACCTTCGGAGCCACCAGTCTCCAACCATACTACACGCGCCCGAAGCTTGCGATTCTCCTCACGAGCCTTGGCAAGTGCTGCAGTGCTGCCTTCGAGCTGCCTTTTAGTTTGTTCAAGTTCTTCATAAACCTGCTCCTCGACTTCTCCCGCACCGGCGGCGATGCCTTATTCGGATGCTATAAGCACGCGCGGGGTAAATGGAGAAACGGGTAACGCACCTCCGACAAGCTTGACGAGACGCCACAGACGGAGGATGACGAGTAGTTCTGCAAGCTCTCGTTCTTTTCCTTTCAGGACAAATTCAAGGACAAAGGTAGAGATGATAATAAGGGCATCAAAGAGATGCAAGGGAGCGTGGGCCACGCCATAGAAAGGCACGTAAAACTTGACCCCAAACGCCCACAGCGCGAGGGGTATTTCAAGGAGAAAGAAAGTGGTAATAGCAAGGGATATGTTGCCCAGGATTTCCAGCCACTCTGGCTCTTCTGCGCCTTCTGGGCCACAACCATCTGCGAGCAGGCCGTGTCCGATCTCTGTAATGACGCAAGCAGCATCAATGACAATCTTGAGGGTGTAGAGTGTGTCATTTCAGGGAAGAGGTGAAGCGAAGACGTGTGCGCCACGCACCAGTGTCAGGACGAATGTATGTAAACGCCGGGATTCGAGAACGCGCGCGACGTTTTCCCTGCAGACGGACCAGGAGCTCTGTCTAGAACTGGTATTGTCATAGGAAATTGGGAGCAACGGCTGCTGTTCTGACGCTTCCTGGTCCGACATGGTGGTTGCTGGTCAAGCTGCACCAGGGTGGAGCGTAAGAACGGTCACGATCACGTGGAGTACTCGGCTCTGCGAGGACCATGTCGTTCATTTTCCGCGTCGGTCTCAAGCCGTGCGTTGCCCAGCCGTCCGCGTTTGTGCGGTCATCCCTCACGCTGTCGACGCGGCGTATCGCCCGTCAGCCACACCTCTTACGACGCGCGCAGCGTAGTCTGCCTTTGCTTTTGACCGTAGGTGGTGCTGCGGGCGTTGGTCTTGGGATCTCATCCTTGGCATCATCCCCGTCTGTGCTCCACTGTGATGGCGAGTAGAGCATACAAGCAGTTAATCCTCTCCCCTGAACCCGGGTGACAGGTCCTCAAGCCGACCCCTCTCCTCCAAAGTCGTCTGTGAATCTATACGAGCTCACGTTTGGCACTGTATGCGGCCTCTGTGCGGGCATCTTTATCAAGAAGAGTGCGTTTGTGGTCGCCTGGTTCTTTGGTGGGCTCTTTGTCGTTCTTCAGGCAAGTCATCGCACCTATGACTTGTGTGGCAGACACTGAGCGATCCTCAGTACCTTGGTTCCGTCTCCCTCGTCAAGGTGGACTGGGCGGAGATGGGGTCTCGATTCGAGAACCTGTTTTACACGACGGACGCGGCTGGGAACAAGAAACCGCCGACTGTGTGGTCGATATGGAGATGGATCGTGAATTTCTTGACGGCTGACTTCCAACCCAGAGCGTCGTTCGTGGCAGGGTTTGCGTTGGGACTCAGAGTGGGTTAAATGTACTTGGCTCTTAATAAGGAAATACACATTGTGCCATCATCTATCATGGGCGGTAGAAGAGCGAAATACAAGCAGGGTCCACCAGCACCCCTCCCTGATCCCAACGCCCGACCTTCACCTAAAAAGCTCGGAAAACGCAAAGCAGATGTCGACGGGCACGAAAAGTCGACGCTTCCGAGGGCGGGAAAACGCGCCAAAAAACCTGCGACAAGATCGTCTGAGACGTCGCGCGAGGCATCCCCCGAAACCGACGCGTCTACCTCGAAACCAAATCAACTATGGTCGTCATCGGACGAGGATTCTGGGGAGGAGGACGGGCGCATTACGATGGGGAATATGGAAAAGCTCTCGCGTGCATTGGATGCTGAGGCTGCTCGCGAGGCCGAACTCGATTTGGAGGAGATGCAGAATGCCGCGTTGGCAGAAGACGAGGACGAGGACGAGGACTAGGTCTGGGAGATGAAGAAGAGGGAGACGAAGGCGAACCATTCCGCTTACCCACCGCCGAGGAAAGAGAGGAAGAAAAGAAGGGCGTATCTGACGTGCAGGTCGTACAACGTCGAATGCGACGTTGCGTCAGAATTCTCCGTAATTTCAGGAAACTCGCAGAAAAGGACAGGTCCGTTGTCTTGGATTGGCCATACTACACGCACTGACCGACGCTCCCAGACCACGGTCAGAATATGTGGAACAACTGCTCGCAGACATCGCCAGTTACTACGGGTACAACGACTTCTTGGCTGAGAAGCTGTTCCAGCTCTTCCCAGTGGCGGAGGTATTCCATCTGTTTTTCTCTCCGTGTGGTGTGGTCTGAGGACGACATAGGCGATCGAATTTTTCGAAGCGAACGAAGTCCCCCGCCCGGTCACAATCCGGACAAATACTCTCAAGACGCGGCGACGAGATTTAGCGCAGGCTCTGATCAACCGAGGGGTGAACCTTGAGCCCATCGGAAAGTGGACGAACGTTGGGCTGCAAGTATTCGAGAGTTCTGTACCAGTAGGTAAGGTGGAGAGATGCTTCTTATACTTGTGTGTTCACGCGATGCGTCTTCAGGTGCAACTCCCGAGTACCTTGCCGGACATTATATGCTTCAAGCAGCGTCTTCTTTTCTTCCTGTCATTGCCCTCGCTCCCCAGCCTGATGAGCGGATTCTTGACATGGCTTCTGCACCTGGGGGCAAAACGACTCACATTGCCGCCCTCCTTCAAAACACGGGCCATGTGTTTGCCAACGATTCAAACAAGGCTCGCACGAAAAGTCTCGCGGCCAACATCCATCGCCTGGGCTGCAGGAATGTGACTATTTGCTCATACGATGGACGGGAGTTTCCCAAGGTGATAGGTGGGTTCGACCGGGTTCTGCTGGATGCACCATGCAGCGGTACAGGGGTTATCAGCAAAGACTCGAGCGTCAAAATCAACAAGGTGACAGCTATTGTCCTCGATTCAGGAACAGTCTCTAAATGGCATGCTAGTCTGAGCGCGACTTCCAACTTTTAGCCCATCTCCAGAAGCAGTTGATCTTGTGTGCCATCGACAGTGTCTCTCCCGGATCCAACTCTGGCGGTTATCTTGTCTACTCGACCTGCTCCGTCACGGTAGATGAAAACGAGGCTGTTGTGGATTATGCATTGCGCAAGCGCCCGAACGTCAAGCTCGTTGACACAGGTCTAGAATTCGGCAGAGAAGGTTTTACCAAGTATCGCGGGAAGGTTTTCAACGCATCTTTACGACTGACGCGACGATTCTATCCGCATGTGCACAACATGGATGGGTTCTTTGTTGCCAAATTCAAGGTAGAGAAGCGTGCAAAGGTTCAGACAACGACCACGGTTGAAGCCAGCACCGAGCTTCCCGCTGTAGAGGAAGATGTCGCGTTTGACTCAGATGAAGACAGACCATTTATAGAAGGTCCGGATCTTTCGTTCCTTACACTCATACTGAATATCACTCTACAGAGGGAAAACGAAGACAGATGAAGGCAAAGGGTCTCCGAGTTCCGTCACGGCACAAGGCTGCGTAGAGTGGCGTCGTCTGTTACCCCGTGTGTCTTATACGCGACAATTGTAGTGTTAGGCGGGCCTGATGTCTCACCCTGGCTCGTTGTCACTCAGTGTGTGCCATTCGAAATGACGCCTGCTCGCCGCCATAAGTGCTTGCAGGTCGACAATGGATGTGTATCGGTACCACGCCCCATGCCCAGGCTGCAATGGTAGCAAGGACGAGGGTTAGGCGAGATGAGTCTCGGGGACGTTGACAGGTTGCCAGCTGTCAGTTGCACAACGTTGACAAGAAACGACAAGGACGGAAAGGGTTGCTGACTGGGAGGACAACGCTCAGCAGAGACGATTAAGCTGGACACGTTTCAAGGCAAGACCCGGTGTCAAGTGGACATGCATGGTCGTATCACAATAATTGGTCCGGTTTCGAGGAACCCGAGAGGGTCTAGGTCACTCATTTGGCGCGGTGAGAAAAGTAAAGCGGGACCGCTTCATGGCATGTGTGAATGGATTACCAATAACCATGACTACAAAACGGGCGTTCTCACCACCAGACGGAACCCCTCGGAGTGAACACATGCGAAGAGTTGGGTTGTCTAGAGAACAGGTTTGTGTCTGTTTGCGTTTCGACGAGTGTCAGATGATGACCACCGTGAGAATATGTTACCCCTCCCCCTCTTCACGTTGTCACACTCGGCATACCGATCCCACCGACTTATTCTACTCAAAATAATAATAATAAAAACAATAGAGGCCCAGTGCCAACTGACAGTGCAAGGGGAGGTTGCATTTGAAAATGTCGCGATCGGCAAGTGGGTGAATTGGTCCATGACGTGATCCGGTGATTGCGCTTGCCCACCATTTTCGGTCTGGTTTGGCGATCTGCCACCGCACGGACCAGCAAAATACAAACCCAGCACGCTTCATCCACACGCTCGCAATTACAGCCTCTGCACATTCCAGTGTCTTACCCATCCATCTGTTTCGGACCTCTAGCTACTTGCAAGCGCCGTGAGTAGTCTCGCTTGCCAAAAAAGGTAGAGGTTGATGAGGAAATTAGGTCAAGTGTTTTTGTTTGGCGCGTAAGCGGAGCCAAATAGGGATAAGAGAGGCGCGAATTTGTTCTTAACCGTATCTCTTCCTCTTTCTCTTACTTCTCTCTAGCCAACGGCCCAGCGCTGCGTAGCACGCTCTTCTCTCTCTTGTCATTTATAGTTTTTTCATGTTCGTCTTCTTCTCCTGCCTTGTCCTGTCCTTGTCCTGATCCCCTCCCCAGCTCACATTCGCATTTCTTGCAATAATGTCTGCTACCGACGCCACCGTTGCTGCTCCCGTTGAGGAAGTCAAGGCTGTTGAGGCACCTGCCGCTGAGCCCCCCACAGAGGCTCCCGCTGCCGAGCAGTCTGCCCCTCCCGCAGAGGAGGTTACCCCTGCTGCCGTGCGTTTTTTTCTTGTTCTCCTTTCATGTTGTCTCATGTCTCTCTACAGGAAGCACCCAAGGAAGAGGAGACTAAGGGTGCTGTGCGTGTCTTCTACAGACGCTCGTCCCGCCTCTTGAAATTGACTTCTTCCTTTTTAGGAGCCTGCTGCTGAGGCTGCTCCCGAGGCGGCCGCAGAGCCTGCCACCGAGGCCGCTGCAGCTGAGCCAGCCAAGGAAGAGGCGAAGGCCGTGAGTCACTTCTCATGTGATACGCCAGACAACTAAGCGATGTTCCTTTTAGGCTGCTCCCGCAGAGGCTTCCAAGGACGACAGGCCAAGGAGCCCTAGTCTTCTGTCCAAGATCCTGTACCCTTTGAAGAGGGTCAAGGCTCCTAAGAGTCCCAAAAAGGAAAAGAAGAAGGATGAGGTGAGTGACTCGTAGACCGTCTTGTATTCATCTGATGATACTCTTAAGGTGGAGGCCCCCGCTGCGCTCACTGAAGAGCCGGCGGCTGCGGAAGCCAAGCCCGAGGAACCCCCCAAGGTAGAGGATACTCCTGCCGAAGAGGCCCCTGCGGCTGAGCCTGTCAAGGAGACAGAGACTGCTCCCGCCGCGGACGAGGCTGCAACCTCTGCCCCAGCTGAAACTATTGCTGAACCCTCTGCTGATGCCCCTGCTGCGGAGGCTGTAAAGGAAGAGAAGGTAAGATTGATCCAGAGCTAATGTATCTTTATCCCTGATATCCCTTCCTAGGTCGAGGATAAGAAGGATAAAGCTGCTAAAGTTAGCCGTCGTATATCGGCGCGTGTGACTGATTTCTTCAAGTTCAAGAAGCAAGATGTCAACCTCCCTGCCAAGGTCGACGAGAACCCTCCCACCATTGATGAACCTGCTCGTCTTCAACCATTGGAAATCCCTTCGTCGGAAGCACCGGCTCCCCCTGCTGCCGAACCAGCCGCTGAGACAACGGAAGCTGCACCTGTTGCGGCGCCTGTTATTGCCGCTGCGGCATAAATTGCCTCCCGAGTTTCTAGTGGTGTTCATGATTGGCACGTTTCAGTCGCAATTCTATTCTTTCTCCCCGTGTCATCCGTGGACGTTTGAACGTGGTGACTGCGGATTTCTTATCTTCTGTTTATGGCCTTTTTTTTTCTTTCCATTACATTACTCGTTGGATGTGGTTTTGCTCTTACTTGACGACTCCCCTCATCATGACTACTGCGATCCGTGTGTTCACTGGCTAATGTCGATTCATCTGATTGATACCCTCTATTTTGTGCATGATGGATCGAGCTTGCATGTCCCATAAGTCCTTTGTGTAATTAAATCTGGAGGGCTATGACTCGACTATATTGACTTCAACCTCATCTTGAACCAATGGCACCAAAGACCGCGGTGGTCAACGACGAAGAAATTCTGCAGGCTGTAGTGCTTGCAGACAGTTTCAACAAACGATTCGCTCCACTAACCAGGCACAAACCAAGGGCAAGTCCACCCCTGCTTTTGTCGCCTCTCAACCTGTTGATCTGGTTAGCCAGTGTCTGCTGCCAGTCTGTAATGCACCCCTCCTCGACTGGACCTTTGAAAGCCTTGCCCTGGCTGGCGTGCAGGAGATATTCGTCATATGTCGCTCGCATGCCGAACTCGTCAAGGCAGGGATAAAGTCTGCATCTTTTCGATCTTCATTCATCTTCCTTACTCATTGCCCGTGTCTATTGCTCACTAGGAACTCTAAATGGTCCAAGCCCTGTACGGGTTTAAAGATTGTCCCAATCGTTACTGCCAAGGAGACATTCTCTCCTGGCGATGCAATGCGAGATATCTACACGCACGGCATCATCACCTCTGACTTTGTCCTCGTCACGGGAGATCTCGTCAGCAACGTGCGGATCGACGATGTCGTTCGTGTCCACAAAGAGCGTCGGAAGACGAACAAGGATGCAATCATGACTATGGTCGTGAAAGAGAGCGGCGTACACCATCGGACCCGGTACGTCCCAAGCCCTTTTCCGTTGCCGTCGACGTGACGTTCCCGGCACTAGATCAAAGGGGGACTCTGCCGTGTTTGTGCTGGATCCGGGCACGTCGGAATGCCTGCATTATGAACCTGTCACGGGGTACCCGCCCAAGAAATATGCCAACATTCCACGCGAGATCCTTGCTGAACATCCTGAAGTAGACATCCGGAACGACCTGATCGACTGTTCGATCGATATTTGTTCCGTCGAGGTACGTACGTCCATGTTCTCCTCTCCACATTTGTCGATACGGCCATAGGTTCCGTCCCTGTTTCAAGACAACTTTGACTATGGCGACATTCGGAGAGATTTCGTGCACGGCGTCCTCACGTCCGATCTACTGATGAAGAACATCTATTGTTACATCGCAAAGGATGGGTATGCTGCCCGCGTCAAAGATACCAAGAGCTATGACTCTGTTAGGTTAGCTCTCGCTTTGCCTCCTGTCGTATTCTGCTCACTCGATGGCCAGCAAAGACATATTATCTAGATGGACGTTTCCGCTCGTGCCAGATGACAATCATCCTAGCGGACACTCGTACGAGCATCTCCGCGGAAACAAGTATATTGCAGCGGACGGTTCCGTCGTCCTTTCTAGGTGGGCTTACATACTGACAGTTCTACTCGCTCTCACCGCTGAGCAGAACATGCAAAGTCGGTAACCAGGTACTCATCGGATCAAAATGCCACATCGCGGACAATGCACAGCTCGTCGCTTCCGTTCTTGGACGACACTGTGCTATCGGGGCGGGGTCGATCGTTCGCCACTCTTACCTCTTTGATGGCGTCGTTATCGGTCCTAACTGTGTGGTAGAGCATAGTATTATTGGGGCTAATGTTGAGATCAAGGAGGGGAGCCGGGTTGAGCGAGGGTGTCTTGTCGCTGATAGGGTTGTCATCGGGCCCCAAGCTAAACTGGAACCCTTTCAAAAGTTGTTCAGGAAGACCCGAGGCGACCATGAGGAGGAAGAGGAAAGCAATGCCAGCGAAGATGATGTTGATGAAGCAGACGACGAAGAGGAAGAGGAAGATGATGACGACGACGACGAAAGCGCAACAGAGGATGACGCTTCCGACTATGAAGAAGTGGAAGCCAGTAAGCGCGAGGTGAACACAGTCTGTCCAATACTCATGTCTTGTTTCAGATCAGAATCTCGCTGCGCTGCAAAAACTTGGGCCGGAATCGAATGCCGTCATATTGCCTGAGCCAGCCATCGACGAAGATGAAGACATTGATGAGATGGAACATCCCAACAACCAACGTCTCATGCGCATTGGTTCGCGTTATGCTGCTGAATACTTATTAGTGGCTTACTAAATACTACTGGCAGGCGACGATGCATCTGATCTCGAATTGTCGGATCCGGGCTCGGTGACATCCTCTGAATCGGAATCAGAGTCAGAGCTAGACTCGGAGGACGACGATCAGATCGGAGGTCAGAGTGCGGCATCTTCCACGACTTCTCTTCCATTGAGTGCGCCCTCCAATCTCGTCGCACAAGCGGACTCTGCTGCACTTTCCGAGTTTCGACATGAAGTCACTCAGTCACTGGAACGTGCATTTACAGAAGGTCATTCTGTCGATAACGCGGCTGTAGAGCTGAAAACGCTGAGAATGGCAAGCAACGTTCCCCTCCGAATGGTTAGGGAAGCTGTCGTCGCGGCGATTGTTAGTCGGATAAAGGTAGCCGAGGGCGGCGGATTACCCCAACGGCAAGAAATCGCCGCCGTGGTTGGCAGATGGGGCGGTTTGATTGATAAAATTGGTGGTGTCGATGCGGTGGAGACCATCGAGATCTTGCAGGTAATGGAAGAAACAGGAGACGTGCTTCAAATGACTGAAGTCAGCTTTTTCATATAGGCATATTGCGCGTCATCGGACCGTTTACCTCTTTTTGGTCAGATTCTTGCTGCGCTGTATCAGGATGACATCGTAGAGGAGGATGACATTCGGAAGTGGCACAAGAAACCGAGCGCACGGGGCGAGGGAGTCAAACCTGTAGCCCTGCAAGAGAACTTTAAGAAATGCTGGAATGTGGGAGCTCATATGATCAAGCAGTTTGATGACCAAGAGAGTGAAGAGGAAGACGACGAGGACGATGGCGAGAGCGAATAAACACGTGTAACATTACAGACAAGTACAGTCCAAACTCATAGTACATCTCTCGTTACAGCTAAGGGGCTCAGTACTTCAAAATGATGTAGAGTGCTATCAAGGGATCGTGAGTTCAAGAACAGCAGGGCAAGACCGAAGTTCCGACCGTGAATGACACCAGGCCTGCGGAGACATCAGGAATCATACACTTGAGAAGACTTTGTGGTACTCACAGCCAACCGAGGATCGTCAAACCAATATTGATAAGCTACCGTGCAGCCAGATGAGCATACATGCATGAGATAGATCCGGGAACGCACAAAGTCAGCCCCACATCCCCGCTCTAAGAAGACACCCAGCGGGGGCAAGATGAAGGCGAAACTTTATGAAACCGATTGAGTTGAAGATCGGGTCGTGGATGAATTGACTTACATGATCTACGGTAGAATTCAGTGGCGGGCAGACTCAAGGAAAGGCGGACTGACCTTGCAAATGTCGGATGCGGTGAGTGGCATTATGTGAAAGACAGTGAGTGAACTTTAATACGACGCATGCGGGAGTTTATATACGCTATGACGTCACACTCATTTCCGTGGCTGTGCCATCATGGAGTTGGTCGAATATCGCGATGTCTCGTATATGCCCTCCTCGTCACCAAGCCCATACCACACCTTTGACCTATATGTACCAAAGCACTTGATTGACGCACCCCCTCAGAACCCAAAGTCATCTGGCCTCGTCTGCTTCATCCACGGCGGTGCGTGGAGAACGTGAGGCGTGCCGTTCCCACCCGCACCCCGATCTTGCTGAGGCGTTTTCCCCCCAGGGAAGACAAGACAGATCACGCCGTCTTGGCGCGTAATCTCGCTTTATCCACGGGGTACTCAGTTGCGCTTCCCAACTACCGGCTCACGCCCAAGGAACCCACCCCAGAAAATGCCCTTTACCACCCAGCACATGCCCAGGACGTCCTCCGATTCCTCGAGTTTGTCCGCTTGTGGCACAAGGACAACGGGGGTTGCTTGCCTCGGGTACCAAACAGGCTCTTTCTTATCGGCCATAGTTGCTCCGCACACATGCTCTGCACCATCTTCTTGCGCATGCCACACGACTTGAACGCTGTCTGTCCATCAGACGAACTCGTCCAGTCCACGGCAGCTTTCATCATGTCAGAGGGCATATATGATATCGATCTATTGCTCGCGAGCTTTCCGAATTATAGAACCTGGTTCATCGAAGACACGTTCGGGAAGAGGGACACGTTCGAGGACGTGTCGGTGTTCAAGGCGGGGATGCGTCCAAACGGCCAGCATATACGCTGGTTTATCATCCACTCTAAAGGGGACAGTAACGTAGACGAGCGTCAGAGCCAAGAAATGTACAGTTTTCTCGCGGACAAAGCCTGTCTAGTTTCCAAGTCCTTCGACGAGCTTAATGACGAGCACGATGCTGTCCTTCAAAGTTCCCAGTATGTCGGTATAATAGATCGCTACATAGACGGCCTTGCAGTGTGATAGATTAGCTGGCAGGGCAAATGAATACATAGCCGTTCGTTAATCGTGATTCTTAACAAACGACTGAATTCCTTCTTCCAACGCCAAGGCCGCTCGCTCGCAATCTAGCTTAGTATTATAGAGCGGGGCAGGCGACAGCCGAATGACATCAGGTTGTCTCTCGTCCCCAACAACACCTTTTGATAGCAGGTAGTCAAACACCTCTTGCATAATACCAGACCCAGCAGGAAAGAACAGCAAAGACAATTGAGCTCCTCTGGTCGCTGGTGTTCGGGGAGTGATGATGGTGAAAGCGGGTTGCTCTTGGGCGCACGTTTCGTCATTATTAACTGGGTATTTTCCGGAAACTAGGTCAGGCGCCACGTAGAATGCTGAGTCGACGAGCAACGACTCCAAATAGCTGGTTAGCAACACGGAGCGCTC
>JBBPTV010000961.1:0-13313 GCA_038094275.1 Tubosaeta brunneosetosa | reverse complement strand
CCTCAGTTGTGCTCAGTACTTGCAGTGCATTCTGAGGTGAGACCTTGCTTCATTCTTAGTACCCTGTATTTACTTTACCTTAGTTGGGCATTGCTGCCTCTATTTAGGTGAATATTAGTTGTGCTCAGTACTTGCAGCGCATTCTGAGTTGGGCATTGCTGCCTCTATTTAGCACTTTAACAGTTTGTGTGGTCAAGGCTTGGTCTCTGAAGGTATCAGCCCAGGTTCGGGCAGATCCCTTGGTCATATAAGACAGGGCAAAGGCAATCTTCTTTAGATTGGAGTTGTAGACGTCCTTGTTGACTTCCATGTAGAGCTGTACAGAGCGGAGCCAAGGGATGGACTTGGAGTAGTCTCCATCAAAGGAGTCAGGGACATTAAGGCAGAGTTCAGTGGATCTAGAAGTCATCAGAGAGGACTTAGATTTCAAGGGGGTAGCTGTAGTGGCAGTAGGGGCAGTTGCTGTGGCAATCGTGAGAAGAGAAACAGAGGATGGCAACAGAGGAGGACAAGAGACTAGTTGGAGGAAAGGGAGTGGGTCATCGTTAGGGAAAGCAGTGGAGTAATGGAGCCAATCGGTGAGGACAGCTATGTGTTCTTGCTCAAGGAAGTTGGTGATAGGATTGTTGGTCTCAGGAGTTTCAAAGGTGTCTTTGAAAAGACCAGGGAGTTCCTTCTCAGTTTCAGAGTCACTGAATGTAGGAGTGGTGCTCCATCGTTCCCAGCATGGGTCAGAGGTGGACAAGAGGTGTTCAAGGGGTCAGTCAGTCAACAGCTGGGGTTGTCTGACTGGAGGGGGTCTAGAGGATGAAATGGTTGCGACTTACACAAGGGTAATCACAAAGGGCAAGTTAGACCTTTTGTTATGCTTGGCCCAGGTAAGGTCAAGCATAGCCTCAAGGGTCAAGGGTTCAAGGTAGTTGCTTGTCTCTGCGACGAGAACACTGCCTTTCACTGCAGTGAGATCAACAGGGGTCAAGGGTTCGAGGAGCACCTCTCATTTAGAGGAAGGTGCAAGTTCTCTGAAAAGAACATGAGAGGGACAATGAAAGTTCAAGGTCAAGATTGAGGAGGTCTAACTTAGGGTACAGGGTTGGTACTCAAAGGTTTATATACTAAGTGGAACAAACAAGGGTAAACATAGGGTGAGTCATAAGTCATAAGATGAATGAGTCACATTGTGCAAGAGAAATGGAAGAATGAGTCATGAAGGAGTAATCCTGATGACAGGCAAATGCGATGGGATCGGATGGGTGAGTCATCAGGGAAAAGAAATGTGTCCATGTACACAAATGTCCAAAAAGGGAAGCAAAAGAAAGAAAACGTAACATACATCACTGTGGGTGGCACAGAAGCAGCCTGTTAATTTGATGAATTTAAGTGTGTGGTTGCAAGTGTCCTTATCTGTCAGCAGAAATGCTACGTTATCTGTGAGTAGTCCTAGCCATTAGCATAGTATGTGTTGTTCTTTGGTGTATTGAGGGCATTTAGTTAGGAAGTGTTGGAATGTTTCTTTGGTTCCTTGTTTGCAGCAGTGGGGACAGTTTGGGGTGTCTGTTCTCCTCATGTGGTATAGGTGTAGGTTGAGTGTGCAATGACCTGTGTGAAACCAGATTAGTAATGAGGTTTTGTGCTTGAAAAGGGAGGAGGCTAGTTTAATGAATGTTGGTGATGGGGCATCCATGTTGTAGCATTTCATTTTTGGGTATCTGGTGGAGCATTTCCATTCTTTTCCCCATCAAGCTTTGGAAGTGTTCCACTGATTTTGTTTGAGAGCCATGATACTTGAGGGGTATTTTGTGTTTTGAAGGAATGGTGGCAGTCTGGCCTTTGGGCTTGACAAGGACAGAGAGGAGGCTGCTTGGTGGGCTTCATCATCTGCTTTCTTGTTATCTGGGACACCTTCATGGCCTGGGATCTAGTGGATAGTGATGTCATTTCTCATAAGGTCATGTTTCTTTCATACTTTTAGCAATAAGCTGCATAGGTTATGCATTATGTAGTGGCCAGGTTTAGTTGTCAGGAGCACACCAGATTTGATTGCTGCTTGATTGTTGGTGAAGATTTTGACTGGCTCTTGCACTTTGTCTGCAGTGAGCAGGAGCATTGCTGCTAGCATGAGGCCAACCACTTCTGCTTTGTATACTGTATGTTCAGAGGATTTGCCTAGATGGTAGCATAGTGTGTGTGGGTGGATGTTGGGGATGTACATTACTGCTGCAGCTCCTATCTTGTTGTTGATTCCCAATCCATCTGTATAGATGTTCCAGTACTTAACCATATGCTTGCCAATTGCAAAAAGTGCATTTTCTTCCCACAGTGCCCCAGCTACAACATCACTGGGTGCTCCATGCCTCTGAGTTAGTAGTATGTGCACAATTCCATTTATTTTGGTTTAGCAGCACATGGTATATGTATAAGAAGGAGACTGTATTGGCTGTAAGGTCAACTTACATGGTGCCTTTGTTGCACACACCTACAATGATCTATTGATTCCCACATCCATTGGCTTCTCAACAAAGCTCTACTTGCACCATTGTTACAGTAATCACATATATCAAGGTGATTTTTCAGGAAGAGTTGTGGAAGATGTAGTTGCCAACAGTGATATGGTTGGATGGCATGAATATACTAGGCAATTTGAAGACTGTAGCACTAACCTTTGGACATTCTTTTGAAGCCAGAAATATTGTCTGATCTTAAATTGGGACTGAAGTTATACTCAAGCCTGAAGACATATGTAAAGTTGCTGTATTTTTTGTCTAATACATGGAGATCACTTCCAACAAGAAACCCAGGATCCCCCAACTAAAGACATATCAGACTGAACTTGACCAAACCTGTCAGGACCTATGACTAAAGAATGCATAGGAAAACAAAAGTCATTCTTGTTCCAGGGGGCAAGCCAACCAAATAGACTATCTCTGGAAAATTGAATCCAACCATCACTTATATACATGCTATTCAAAAGAAACAAGTCCTGTACCTTCCATACTTTAATGGATTTATCATAAGAGCCAGAAACAATATACTCTCCATTAGGAGAATAGATGACAGACCTAACTGAATCTGTATGTCCTTGGAATGGACCTGCCATAGTCTGGCCAGTAGTTGCATCCCAAATCCTAATGGTCTTGTCTTTAGAGCCAGAAACAATGTGCTTTCCATCAGAAGAATAGGCAACAGACCATACTGTATCTGTGTGCCCCTGAAATGGACCTGCCACAGTCTGGCCAGTAGTTGTGTCCCAAACCCTAATGGTCTTGTCTTCTGAGCCAGAAACAACTTGCTTTCCATTGGGAGAATAGGCAATAGACCAGACCACATATGTATGCCCTTGGAGTGGACCTGCCACAGTCTGGCCAGTAGCTGCATCCCAAACCCTGATGGTCTTGTCTTTGGAGCCAGAAACAATGTGACTTCCATCAGGAGAATAGGCAACAGACCAGACCTTATCTGTATGTCCATGAAATGGACTTGCCACAGTCTGACCATTAGTTGCATTCCAAACCCTGATGGTGTTGTCTGAAGAGCCAGAAACAATGTGACTTCCATTAGGAGAATAGGCAATAGACCAGACTGCATTTGTGTGCCCTTGGAATGGTCCTGCCAAAGTCTGACCAGTAGTTGCATCCCAAACCCTGATAGTCTTGTCATTAGAGCAAGAAACAATATGCCTTCCATCAAAAGAATAGGCAACATCTCTGGCTTGATCTGTGTGCCCTTGGAATGGACCTGCCACAGTCTGGCCAGTAGTTGCATTCCAAACCATGATGGTCTTGTCTTTAGAGCTGGAAACAATGTGCCTTCCATCAGGAGAATAGGCAACAGATTTGATGACATCTGTATGCCCCTGAAATGGGCTTGCCATAGTCTGGCTAATGATAGCATCCCAAACTCTGATAGTCCCATCATCAGAGCCAGAAACAACATGTCTTCCATCAAAAGAATAGGCAATAGACTGAACTGCATTTGTATGCCCTTTAAATGGTCCTGCCATAGTCTGGCCAGTAGTTGCATCCCAAACCCTAATGGTCTTGTCTTTAGAGCCAGAAACAATGTGCTTTCCATCAGGAGAATATGCAACAGATGTGACTGAGTTTGTGTGCCCTTGGAATGGACCTGCCATCATCTGGCCAGTAGTTGCATCCCAAACCCCAATGGTCTTGTCTTCAGAGCCAGATACAATGTGCCTTCCATTAGGAGAATAGGCAACAGACCAGATGGCATCTGTGTGCCCTTGAAATGGGCCTACAACAGTCTGGCCAGTAGTTGCATCCCAAACCCTGATGGTCTTGTCTAAAGAGCCAGAAACAAGGTGGTTTCCACTAGGAGAATAGGCAATACACCAGGCTGAGTGTGTGTGCCCCTGGAATGGACCTGCCACAGTCTGGCCAGTAGTTGCATCCCAAACCCTGATGGTCTTGTCATCAGAGCCAGAAGCAATGTGCCTTCCATCAGGAGAATAGGCAACAGAATGAACTGCATCTGTGTGGCTCAGAAATGGACCTATGACAGTCTGGCCAGTAGTTGCATCCCAAACCCTGATAGTCTTGTCCCTAGAGCCAGAAACAATATGCTTTCCATCAGGGGAATAGGCTACTGAATGAACTGTATTTGTATGCCCCTGGAATGGACCTACCACAGTCTGACCAGTAGTTGTATCCCAAACCCTGATAGAGTTGTCTGAAGAGCCTGAGACAACATGTTTTCCATCAGGAGAATAGGCAGTAATCCTAATGCCACCATTGTGTCCTTTCCAAATCTCTGCTGGCCACACAGCTGGATGTGCAAAAGTGACTGAGATATGATCTTGCAGATGGTCCATCCAGAGGGTGTGGAGCACTGAGCTGGAAGGGGTCTGTGCCATAGCTGATAGATACAGATGTGGAGTGGACTCTCTGAGCACAGGTGCAAATGCCTCAATGAACCTAGACCCTTCTGAAGATAAGGCTGTAATCTCATGGTCCTGAAATAATTGCTGGTCAATATGTTTCATTTGCTCATCATAGATGATCTCACCTTGGCCCAGGTCTGTAGAATGGCACAGGTCTCTAGAGCAGAAAGAATGGGTGCATATGAGGAGAGAGAGATGAGGCTAATGGCTTCAAGCCAGAATGGGAAGAACTTCTTGAAGAAGAGTGTGATCTCATCCAACAATCCTGATGTAGAATGGGCATATTGTAGATGGTGCATCCAGTATTGGCATGAGTAAGATAGGTGAGGGGGGATCTTATTGTTTACTCTACAGTCGAGATATGGAACCTCAACATTGCGGAGTCGGGAGTCTTTCAGGTTGCACATATTGAACTTGAGCGCATTGCGCATGCATGCAAGCAACGCTTGTCCAAGAAAGAGGGAATCCTCCGATAAGATAGCAGCATGGTAACTGAGACTGCGACTCTTATCCAGCAAGAAGTCACGGAACGACGTATGAAGCGGGCGAATTGGTCTGCTTTCATCAAGCACCCCATCTAACAATGATCCTAGGGGCTTGACAGCCCCTCGGACATCCAGGCTATCACCAAAAAGAGCACTGAGCGACAATAATGACAACGGCTCGTGGAGTGACAGTATGATTGCCATCACTCTATCATACCGCCGCCGAGCACTTTCTGACGCGAAATTCCGTTCGAGAATGGATTTCAAGACGATCCGGTAGATGCTATCAAGCGGAGGGACAGACTCATCGTCGCTACCCTCGACGAGTAACTCAAGCCGCTTGCTAGGCTTGAGCGCGGCAGCCCCTTCCCCCTGAATGAAGTCGCATGCAGTCCTCGCCCACTGAAACAAATGATGGGAATGGTGGACAAGTATCCGACACCACTCCTTGTTTGGCCGAGAGGATTCGAGCTCGGAAATGTCTCCAAGGAAATGATAAATGAATTTCTCGATGTCTTCATCAACGGTCTGGTCGGGGACGTCGCTCATTTGTTTATGAACGAGTTGCGGGCTAGACGGAAACGCGGAGACAATATCTTGTTCTGGCCGAGATGTGATGAAGAAACGGAGACTTGTTGGTAGGGTATTCCGGGCAAACTCCGTAGAAATAGTTTGCAAGAGTTGTTGACGACCGGCTGCGTCACCACTTTCGTCAAGGGCGTCGATGACAATGATGAATGGTCCGCCAACAAGATGCTCGCTAGGCTTGACAATAAGAGGTTTGAATTGATCCAATGGGGATGTCGACCGGCGGATATCTTGGTTTTTCTTGACGATACCCCAAAGAGCAGACTTGTACTGAGCATCACGGTCCGAGAGGTCCCGCGCAATAGTACTAAAAAGATTCCCAGGGTTTCGCCTCGCGACATCGTCGGCAGAAAAACAGTACAATGACCCCAGCCTCTCTTGTTCTTTGTATCGTTGAGCGATTGTGTGCGCGACCGCAGACTTTCCTGATCCAGCGACGCCGGTCAGAAGGTACACACGCGGAGAATCTTCGGCAGGATCATCGAGAATAGTACAGATTTCGGATATAAGGGACGTGCGAGTCCCCGGGAGGCAACCACTCTCCACCAACCTAGCACCGGGTGCATATGGCATCACGTTCAGGTCGCGTTCCGCTGTGTCGCGCCGCATGAATAACTGAATAACATCAGAAAGCATCGGCTTACCAGCACGCCCCATAAATGCGGTCTCGAGTACTCGCAAGTTATACTCGTAATCGGTAATCTTCACGTCAATGTCAAAGATCGTGAACTTTCCTGCTTCGATCCCTAGATGTACAGTAGGTATAGTGGTAGGATGAAATTGCCCGCAACTCACAGGAGTTCTTTTGTTGAGCGTATTCGACAATGAACTCACCACAATGCTTGACTTCCTGACTCAAACTCGTGATGATCTCCAAACGCCCCATGATTTTCTCCAACGGATCAGCCTCCTGGACGAACGACAGGATGTCGCCCATCGTATCAGCTAAGCGATGGATATCATCGTCGCAATTTCTCTGGTTGACTAATATCTAAATGGGCGGGATAAGTGATAATGTGAAAAGGCGAATATAGACAGACCTGGGTCACACCGGATATGGCAGACCATGCAAGACTCGTGTACGGGTGTACCTATGTCAGATTTAGAGAGCGGAAAATCAAGACAATAAATGACATATACCACCATAATGCCTGTAGCAATCTTGTTGAACAGGGCTAACCTGTCCAAAAGAGCGCCCCATCTTTCCTGAAGCATTTGCAACTCTGTAACCATCGACTTTAATTTCCTACACACTCTCTGAAGTAGCGTGTCGGATGGTGGATCCACCGCAGAAGGGGTCAATTGTATCGCTTCTTCAAGCATCACGATCGATTCCTTGAGGTCGACAGGGTCTCCGGATAGGTGATACTGATTCCCCAATGCAAGACCGAGATTGGCCACCCTCTGTTGCCTGTCAAAATAGTTACGCGGAATATCCTCTACCGCTCGACGCAACGCCGGGATTAATTTGCTAGCATCGGCTACGTTGTCGATGCTCATAGCTATATAAAGATCGCACGTCTGAGATACCAGATCAACGGCTCTGCGTTCGTGGCTGTCTATGGCGCAAGCATTCCGAACCTCCGTGGCGAGTTCTGTGACTTCGCTTGGATTGAACCCTCTGGCGTCCTGTTTTTCGTAGTGACATAGGAGAGCTTGAGCTAGTTGTAGTAACGTCGCAGGGCGATCCGGATGACCAAGCTCCCGCAACTCGAGCGATTGTCGGTAGTACGAGATGGATGTTGAAAGGTTCGTACTCGAGCCGTCGATCCGAGAGCTGCTGAAATACGCAAAGGCTAGGTTTGATAGTGCAGCAGAACGACATTGATGACCGGGGGGGCAATGGTTTATGGCGGAATGGAAATATCCAATGGAGGCTGCAATGTTCTCTATTCTTGGCTCGTCACGATAGCGAAGCAGAGCATTGTGCCCATGATCGGTCAGCCGGGCAAGTTCAGAAGACGTTTCCCATTCAAACTGATAAGAGAACACAGTCAGGAAGAACATTAGTTTCTGAGATTTGCCTGCTTACATCATCATCTGCGAGAGGTGCGGATCGAGGGCTAAGGCGCTGTTGTTTCGTCTCAATGAGAACAGGAATTGAAGAATGAGGAGTTGCAGGTCCTCCTTTCTCCGGAGAAAATGTGACCACTATGTGGATTTTCAGTGCTTACATTCACCGTACGCTCGATCCGTACTTACCGCAGCTACCCCTGAGCAAATCCCCAGCTTGAATTTCCGCCTTGCAAAGACTTTCTCCATCACCTAGCATTGGGAAAAACTCAAAGGATCCACAAATCGAAAGCTGAATCTTGGTAGATGGTTTCGACGGCCTGGTGTTTATGAGAGGCACAACACGGAAAGACGAAGAGATTGTCTTACAATCGGATACAAGTGTCCCACTCGAGTGTGTTCTCGTTCAGGCGTACTGGCTTGTTCCGAGTCTTTCTTTTCTCGTTATCAAATTCAATGAGGACATAGAATCCGATGGGCATCCGGCTCAAGCCGACAGTAAAACCATCAACTCGGATACCTATTTGTTAACGATCTCATCTCCCCAGAAGAATAAGAGAAGAAGGATACATACGTGTGATGACGAAATAGTTATCGGTAAGTGGCTTTGAGCTCCAAGATTCCTCCAATTGAGGTTTCTGTTCGATACTAACTCCAACTGAAGCAGAATCATCGTCACTGAGAATACAACCTCGTGAACATTTTAACGCCGCCAACGAGTAATTGCATACCTTTTGCTACGGAGATATACAGTTACTAAAATTAATCAGATTCTCGTGAACAACCACACGGATGGGGTACTTGCGATCTTCCGGTTCAGAGACAAGCGAGTAGCGTGCCGACAACAGTTCTTCAAGGCGATCTTTCCGCATCAAGTCTTCCAAGGTGATATCCTCCTGGATGATAGTTCAAAGAGAGTAAAATAGAAGAGATGACAACGAACGGTCTCAATCAACGCCATCCATTCACTGTCATGTGTGACCGCCACCAAAGCATCCTGTTTCTGGAGAGAAAGTAAGGCTCAATTGTACGATGATTTGGATGCCTCAAACCTTGTTCAACAAGTACTCATTGATGAGATCAGATGGATGGAAAGGAGGCTAAGCGTGGCTCAAAAATCAAACAATGCGAAATGTCGGTGACACTAACTGGTGATAAGGTGGGTACGTGGTTGACTTCTGCGCCTTTATGGTGGCGTTTTGAATCACCCTCCTTGTCGAACAACCGCACTAGAAACTTGGAGAAACGACACCGGTTTTTGCGCGGCGGAACAGCAGGCACCGGATGGACCTCCGGTTCAGCAGTGAACCATCCAAAGACATCGTCCCGTATTGCAATCTTGAACCCACTGATGAAAACAGTTTGATTTTCACCGCTTTGGCTAGATCCGGATCCATCGCGGTATTCCACTGGAAATGTACACCTCCAATGCCTCCCGGTAGTGATATCCTCACCCTCTCGTGGTACGACCATGATTTGTCGAGGTCCTGTGGCTGAGGTATTATAGAAAGATGCAAGAGACCAAGACCGCGCTTTACGGAACCCGGTGATCAGGTAGAGGGAATTGCTGCTGATGCTGTCGCCGTAAGCTTCCTTGGCATCTTTGTACCAGTCCAGCGCATGCTCCACCGCCAGTTTGCGAAAGCGTTCGTTGGCGGAAAGGCTGTGAGATGTAGAACCATCGTGGAGGATCAGAATTGCACCTTTGTCGGATGATGTAGTGAATTCATAATGTCCGGCCCTTTGGCCCGCGCGTCAGCATCATTTTTCGACATCATTTGCAACAAAAGATTACCGCTGTGAAGCACGGACAGGCTGCGTTATGTCAGGGGAAGTGATGACACACCCCGGAGGATCAGCGTCGGCTCGAATAGTGACATCGTGCTCAAGACGGACTTCAATTGGATCGAAGGTGAAATCAACACCCCTCTGTTGATGGAGAGCATGATGACGATTGTGAGTTATGTTGAGAAGAACAATGAATTTGCCCTCTTGGTCTACAAACCCAACGTCCCCGATTTGTAGACCGTCTTGCAGATAGATAGACGGAAGATTACTTGACGGTTCTGGACACCACAGTGGGTATCCACGATGACTTGGAAGACACTTTGCGTACACATTCTGAGGAGAGGTGTCCATCCTGTCGAGAGCAAAAGGCAAAGGTTGGAGTGGAAAAGCGCCCGTTCTGTCCTCGTGTCTACGGTGTTTGCCGAGAAGCCCGCCAGGAGACACGGCGAGTTTCCTTCCATGTGCATGAACATCCTCACTGTTTGACCGATGGCAATGACACCTTTTTGCAGGCTCCAAACACACCTTCCCTTCTTGCAAGGATACAAGATCTTGGTAGCAGTGTACGACGAAATGATTTATTACTGTAAAAACTTGAAAGGACCGCCGTTTCTACGCAAAGGGGAGTCGGTATGAAGAGGCAAGAGAGAGAGATCCGCAGCGAGGCACCACAAATGACACCAATGATTGAAATGCGCGCATGGCCCCCAGTGGTGGGGACGTAGCGTCCAGAGAACGTCCACGGTAGGACACCACTCTATCACAGAGATCCTGCAAGAGATACTTCGAGATCCATCGTCTATCCATTCTCTTCCGTATCGCATGCGCTCTCAACGCACGCAGCTTCAGGCAGCGCAACATGAACGGGATTCCCACAAGGGCATGACAACCATACTGCTTGCTCTCGTTGATGCTAACCACAGGACCGTCACTCGCCGCACGCTGGAGCGAGGGAAGGAGGAAGCGGGCGTGAGCACCCAATTCATGAATCTCGGAAACCACCTTCTTCAGCTGAATGTTTGATCTGTCATTATGGTCATGTAGGGTATAGCGAACGAGTGGATGAACTCATCTGCCAAGGTGTTTCCTGCGGGGCCTGATGCAATAACGTGGTCGAGGAGTGAGCTGGCTCCAGAAAACCACTCGGCCTTGTTCAAGAAGCTCTACCCCCTTAGTAGGAAATTGATCGCGGAAGGGGACTGGAGGAGAACAAGATGTTGAGGGGAGAGCAGCCACATATGTGTTCGGCAAGTAGCTGAAGAGCTGTTTGATATGCGAGAGGTATTTTGAGTCCGGCTCAACTGACCTGGCCATGCTTTTGCGACGCAAAAATCATCAGTTCAGCATAAAGATCAAACAGCGCAATGTTGTTTGTCTTCTGACAGACTTAGCTGTGCGAACTGAGTAGAATAAGACAAACGAGACTCCACGAAGACGACGACCGGATGTCCTAGTAGTGGGCAAAGCGGGAATGCCTCTTGGCTCACAACGTTGAACCATTGGCTTCGTTCATCCGACGTTTCTGTGTCAAAAGAGAGACAAAGTAAATGATTATTCAAGCCGTTGATGTCTGGATCAATTCATTCCCACAATATGCTGCAGTTATCCCTCGATCGCGACTCTTCACGCCTAACTTAACTACCATCATGCAGTCCTGGAACGCGAATTTCAGGTGCAAAGACTTCACTATCCCTGGTGCTGGCCGCAAACAATGAAGCATTTACCAGGTGATTATGATACTCATAGCTTATTCCATGCTCCTCGACATAGCTGGTATCGTCAATGTGATCGCGCTTATTAATGCTCAGCATCTTGTCAGATCCTCGGCGCTGTCTGGACAGATGTTGCACGTTACTATGCCATCCTTCTCGACTGTTTCCGTTGCTTGCACTCCTAACATTGTTACCACTGCTATGAGCGGGGAATGGCTTCGGTTCCGATTTGTCGTCTTCTCCATGCTTAATTCGTTGCTGGCACCTACTTTTCGTTCTTCCGAGTGGACTTACCAATAGGTGAGTTCGCCTCTGACGGGCGATATCATCACTGCTTGCACGACACAGGTCAATGCTGCAGCGGACTTCTCCTTCTGACGCATATGTTTATCATCTAGGAATAGTAAGGATGAAACGTGAAGAAAGTCAAGCCATTTACAAACTCAATCAATAGGGCCGAGTATGCCATGTCTCGAAATTGAAACCCTGAGTAAGGAGTCGAGAGAGTGGAGTATATGCTTCGTTAAATAGTCAGGTGAGGGTCTAAGCTATGCACGTGTCAAAACGGTGGATAGAAAGACGAAGGGTACAGTGATACCGGCCGAGGATTCAAGTCGGGTGCTGAGAGCTGACATACGATCAAGGCCATACCAAGGCTTGACGGACTTACAACTGGTATCGTGTCAATCTACTATGTAGTATTCGTACGACCAACGTCATATGGTGGTATCAGTGACGACAATGAAACACATACGTTAAGTCTTTGCATGACGACGAGGTCCGTCACGACGCTCCCTCCAGACCAATACGTAGGCCCTGGTATGACTAGCTAGAACGATTCGGTCAACTGAGCTGCAGGCCACCACAGTGGACCCACCCTTCACCCAAACGTACTGCGCCGCTATTTTTGTCACATCCTCAAACCGAGAGGAACTGAGCGTCACAGAAGGTCCCATACTCGACGGTGTTGCAGGCGCAACACGAAGTCGGTGCCAAACAGTGTCATTGTAGGCCTTGTGACCGTCAAGCGCTGTTCGTACGGGTTACTACTAGGAGCTCACACGTCCGTGTTGGTAAAGGAGAGGGTATACGATCACAGGACCGATGGCATTGAGCGCGCTCGATATTTAGCGAGGATTTCAGCGCGTGCTGAGCTACAAGCTCAATGGACGCACCTCGTTGCCAAGGGGCCTCCGATGGGTGATCAATAGATACATTCTGTCGGATTCGAAGAGGTCTCGCTTCAGTTCAATTTTGCGTCTATGATCCTGGTGGGGCGAGTCGGATCGCTCAACGCAACCAAAGATAAACACGATGATGTTAATCTTGGGTTAGCAGAACACGGACATGAGACATCTCGACGGACGAAGCAAGTCATGGAAGACTATTGAGCCTACACAGCCACCAACTTGACTGCCAATAGACTGAGTCTCTCCGGGTATTCAATTGAACACCCGCCAACGTGGCGTCCTTCCTTGCAGTCGGTCTTGCGCTGGTCTCGTATATCTATCCCTCTCTGCTGCCACAGACCTCATATCTACACCTGGGCCAGGACAACCTCATTTCCCCACAGCTCTCGACTGTTATCAAAGAGTCGTTGGCGCGCGAGAACATCGTTGGCCTGTCTCTCGCTGTTGTTCCACAATTCGGGAACACTGAGTTTCACAGCTGGGGATATCGAACAGAAGATGGGGATGAAGTGACTCGAGACGTGCGTAACCCGACTCTGTCCTGAGACTGACATTCATTGGCGTGGTCTAGACACTTTTCCGTATGGTGTCGGTCTCCAAGGCCTTTTGCGCTACGGCCGTAGGGCTTCTGATCGACGAC
>JBBPTV010000960.1:0-13336 GCA_038094275.1 Tubosaeta brunneosetosa | reverse complement strand
GCGGTATACGGAAGCGTTGCCCAGCGGGGTCGTCTGTGTATGAAAAGTCCTGAAGTGGGTCTGCGGAGGGGGTCGCACTCAGGTCTGTATGCTCTTCCTTCCAGCATCTGCCACGAATTGGTCAACAACACAAACAGTGGAGCGGATAGACCCACAGTATGGTGTATCCCGCCTCCAATGTATACTTTCTCCCCTGCAAGACGCCCTCTGCTCTGCCCTGAATGCCCCGATAGAGCTCGTGTCATATGAATATCACAAGACGAAGCTAACACTCACCAAGTGCTCAGCGCACATCCCTGGAAACGTTCTCCCGACTACATAAAGCATCGCATGATACAACTTCCTTCCCTGATTATCATGGTTCCCTTCCACTGGGCGCCTCCCCTGGGGAATGGTGCCATGCGACGTTGGTACGAGCTCCATGTCATTGCGAAAAGGAAGGATGCTGAACCCAGTGGTACGTTCCACGACAGCATCATCTTGTAACACCTGACAGGTATGCATGGCCACGACCTTCCCGGGTAGGATCGCATTGTCCACCACAGCAGATCCAAAGTACAAGGACGTCACGCCGTCAAAGTCTCGGGCAGCTGGAAAAGGTGCGACCGTGGAGAGGTCGGAGACCATAACACGGAGACCGTTTCCTCCCGGGTCGAATTCGCCGGGTTGTGGTTGACCTGAAGGCCCTGAACCCACGGGCGTCTCTCGTGTTTGCTCCACAACGGCATCAGGAAGGATCCCTTCACGTGGATCCCCCACAGCGCTCAATATCGTCGTCACGCCAACACCTGGAAAGATGTGTTGAGGAAAGACGGAAGCCATCCACTACACTATCGAACGCACAGAATCTCGTGTGCATCGTACAGGTAGTGTTCTCTACCGTCCGCAAGAACCGCAGGAGCGCCCTATCAACCAACACGCGACGTGAGGATCACTGTGAGGACCATTTCTGAGCACATACGAGGTGCGCTGAAGTCTTTCCTGGAATGCGCTCTCCATGTACAGGGCTGGACGACGTTGCCGAGAATAGCGGACCCAAAGTAGACCGGGTTGTCGTCGGTGTCGAAGCAGGGTGGGTGGAAGTAACGGGTTGGGTCTGGAAGGGGTTGGCTACGGTCGATGTGTATGCGGATCTCTTGGATCGTGGTGCATCACAAGTCAGAGGCGCAACACGGGAAGAAAGCTCAGGACGAGCGAGGCCTAGTATGAAGGGCAATTGGGAGGTGTCTGACGCTTGCCTCAACGAGCGACCCGCAGAACGGTCTGGAACCATTGGGAAACGGACGCCCAAGACCAAGACACGCGGCATTGGGTCACGCCGTTATAATGGGTCAGATTTAGAACCCGCTTTCGTAGATCGATAAGAACGATAAGCAGCGGGCTCGGATGCTGTCAAATGTTCTCCCAAAGCAAAAGTTACCCTGCAGGGTCAACGCACTCCGTAGAAAAAGGAACCTGTGCATGCCGTTGGCACGGGGGGGAGAGCACCTGTGGGAATCGACCCTGCTCCTGCTGATCGGATAAGCCCACGTGGCTGCCTGAAAAAAAAAAAATCGACCAGGTTCCTTTTGTAGCTCGACTATGTAGTAGTAAACGTGAGGGACTTCCAACTTCAACTAAGGCACTTGAAGTTGACATGCCAAGCGAACGGAAATAGTGCAGACTTTGATTCAACTTTGATTACAATGATTTACGCGTTGAACGACTACAAAGTACTAATACATGCGGCGAGCAAAAAACGACAACAAAACGGAATATCAACGGAGTCCTATGACCGACGAGACAGAACATGGAAATGGCAAAGTCATGACATGCACAGAGGGGGAGATGATTGCAACATGAGAGCGGTCATATGTCACACCCTCCGGGGAAGAGGCCACGCAGTCGCCATACTCTGTGCGCCCCCGAAATGGACCTGCCACAGTGTCACCAGTGGTTGCATCCCAGGCTCTGATGGTCCTGGTGCTTGGGCCAGAGATGATCTGCTTGCCATCAGGGGAATAGGTAACAGAGTCTGTGTGTCCCAGAGCCGATATGGATGCCATCAGATGAACGAAGCGAAGCACGGACCTTGGGCGGAGAGGTATGCTCGTGGCACATTGGGGCGTGATGGCGGCTAAGGAGAACATGAGCTCTGAGCCAAGAAATGATCAGCGTTGGAAGCCTACCGTGGATAACGATGTCTGTCACGATAGAACCTAAGCTCAGCACGCTTGCAGGGAGATCTAAAGCCGGGATACATACTCAGTTGATTTTCGCCGTGAGTCAAACCGTCGTGATAGCTTGCGGTGGCAGCGAAGTTATGAACGCACAGAAGATGGCGTGGAGCAAAGAGTGGGGAGTGAACAGACCCAAAGGCGCCAAACAGTGAGGTTAATATAGGCTGCCAATCGATACGTGTTCAAAATCGTGCGGATATCTCCGCTCTGCTTGGACGAGAGTTGATACCAAGTCTTGGGGATCTTCAGGGATGCGGCGGTGGTTGTCGATGAACCTTCTACCTCTCTAAGTTCAACTCAACGCACGTCCCGCTCTGCAAGGGATCCCAACGTGCAAAGTCCGGCACGGGACTGGAATGTATGAGTAAACACGAACAGACTTGACACTCACGGGAATATAATGTGTGCAGGCACCCAAAGCGTTGGTATGTCCTCGCCGATTCAGACAAGCAGTGTTTTGCATGCCACTGAGTTTGAATTGCGTCTTTCAGCGACTCAAGTCCCTCAACCAAACCCAACCGACTGGACTGTCACACGTCATGGAAGAAAGTGCGACATGGGTAAGATCCCAGATTTTATTCAACTCGAAATTTCCCTTCAGGTACCCGCACTAGCTGGCGATATGATCCATCTTACTCTGTTCTATTAGAATGAGCACTGATTCTTGCAGGTGAGATGTCTTGTCTGTCACGCAGGGCTGATTTCATGCTTCATCCGTTCTTCCACAGATGACTTGACTCCGGTTCAACTACGCTATCATCCCGAGAGGATCGGACCCGCGCGTGTGACCGGGTGATTACCGCGTACCGCGAGGTCTACTGAAGAGCCCCCGTTCCTCCGCTGTGTCGTGAGCCCTTAGCGTCTCAAATGCAAATCGCCTCTCATCAATACAAGACTCGCGTACAATCTAGTACTTGTCATGTAAGCGATCCGATTTCTTCAACCCCCCGTCAAGAAAGAAGAGAATCGGACACGGGCCGCATGCGTCACGCGCCACCAAAGCGAACGATGCATACCGCGTTCAGGCCGTCTGGGATACCCCTCTCAGAGGGTTTGTAGGTGACATAGACCGCATCGTGCGTGATTTGCAGACAGGAGATGTGGGACAGATACTGCTGATGCCCGAACTGGGACAATCGGTAGATGGACACGCCAGGTGGGGGAGGGCGCTTAGTCGTCAAGCGCGAGAAATCAAAGTCGGGCGAGATGACGTAGATCCAGCATCTTTTTGTCTGGAGGACACATTTCTGAATGATGGTCACCATCTGTGTCGATGGCGTGTCGCCAGACTTCCTTGGAGTTACCATACCGGTTGAATACGATATAACCTCGGTCGTACTCTACGTGAACGTAGCGGGAAGTATGCGACTGTAAATGGGTATGGATCAGATCATGTCGAAGATTGATGAGCTCATGACACACCGCAGGAAGTGCCCACAAGACGCGATCTGTCTTGACATCGCACACGAACAGGCCGTCGAATTCATAATCGACCTTGATGCGATGTACCATGAGACCTGTTGCCGTCAATTCTTGCATGACCCAAGGCCCTCTGCCACCGCGCCATCCCCGTTCGATGGCCCACTGTGTCCTGCCTGGCGATATGAATCGATCAGCCATGACCACCACTTGGAATAAGAAGAGAGCAGACAATAGGCCTTCCAGTCAGTGACAGCCGAATTTCCACCACTAGAAAGTTGTTCCTTATCGATGAAACGGTGGAGAAGGGCGGCGCTTCTGTACACGGTAGATGCGTTGGTCGTCAACAAGGCATTCCACTCGCGTGATACCAAGCTGGCAGAGCAGAGCGAGTGTAGTGGAAGGTTTGATATTATCTGCAAAGAAATTTCTGTTGGGAATCGATGCAACATTGCGACGAGAATGCACCAGTGAAGAACACGAGCAGCTCCCCCCTGACGGCACTTTTTTGGCTACCGCACTCCTCGGCCTCATAACACCCGCTGGCAGTAAGCTTGCTGCAATATCGTAGTGTATGTATGCTATAACCACGTCCACATCCACGTCCTCAAGTCCCGTATCTCTGCCCGGCTGGCCAGTGTACTGTATGAATGTCACATGGAATGAGGTAAAAAAAAAAGAGGAAAAAATATAAGGCTCACGACGTTTGGCATCTCGAGTCTTGACTTGTGCTTGCCTGGTGTATACTACACGAACAAGATTGAGTGAATGCGTTGTTGGACATCACGGCGCATATCGTACGATGATGGTGTTTGTAGGGAATTCGGTCACAAAATTGCATAGAATGCAGTTTGTGCTGCACACGCTGAAAGCAGACAGGTCGCTGTTGAGATCTTGAGGCCCCTCCGGAGGTCATCGTTTCAACGTCTTGAAGAAGCGCCTGGCACAATAGTGTTGGTTGTATCGCTGTCGAACAGTCATGTGCGTGTAAGCAGGTGGCTACATTCGCATCTGCATTCAATGTCGATGCACCAGCAGTCGTTGTTGTCGTTGTCGTAGTTATTGTGTAGCTGCTAGGCGGCGGCGCCTAATCGACAGCATACAAACAGGAGGGCAAACGTGAGCGTGCACGCAAGGTTCTGGGGCCGAGTGCATTCACGAAGTGGCAGGGTGGCGCACCGCCATGTCGAGCATGCCTAGGTGTTGAAGATAACGAACGCGGCGCAAGCTCACGACGGCCACATCGAGGACAGGACTTCGGGCCCGGAGTGAGCACGCGAAAAAAGGATTTCTAAAGAAACGGCAACAATGTGGCTACAGGAACTACGTCAGAGGGGACCACCGAACAAATTCAGGGTAGGTGACCCCGTGGCAGTCCCATCGCGTATTGCCAAACAGCAATTAACGACACGTGTCACCGTCACACTTGATGCCCGCAGCTGATCGAGTTATTTTGGATGCATGGTCGGAACCACCAAACGAGATCGAGTGTTCGATAAATGCCAGGGTTAGGCATTGTCGTTCAGTGGTAACCGGTGACGGTGGTCAGTCCTCGAGCCCTTATGCATCGTCAAGTTTACGACTGCAACTTGATAACATAGACTTGCTACCATCTCGAAATATACATGGCGCCGATCTGGGAGATGACCGAGAAACACGAAGTCTCGTTTAATGCGGATCTGAGGCTCGGAACGCGGCTTACTCACTGAATTATTCCAAACTTTATTTTATGTAATTAATTTCTGCCACTGCAACTCGACTCGCCGACGCGGTGCCCTGAGTAGACTCCATTGCCCCAACTTCCCCCTGGCTAGTCGTTGGTATATGGAATTCTTCTTCGCACAGGCTTAGCTTCGTAATCTGCTGGGACTGTGCGGACTTGGATGAATTTAAAAGATGAGATTTCTCGTCCAGTACTACTATGCCTCGTTTCCTGAAAGAGCGGTTCACTAGCTCCCACCGAGTCGCCCTGGCGAGTCTACCCTACGTTGCTGACTCTCAGCTCCGATTCTATCCCCCCCATCCAAACGCTGCTGCATTGGCTTGGCGCTCTAATCTCCATCATATTGCCAATGTCAGGCAATATAATCTGAGCCCCTCTGCTGAGCAAGCCATCCTCTTTTCGCGAGGTGTCTCTGGTAAATCAGTTGACTACCTTCTGTTTGTTGGACACTGATGGTTTATTTATCAGATGCAACATACACTTCCGAACAAGAGCCTTCTTGCGTCTGCTATCAGCAGACTTTTGAGTCTCAGTTCTCATTCGCTCCCCGCGCACCGGAATCTGGATCAGCGAGAGGTCATGCACCTGTATCCCAGCCACCGATGCAGTCCTTTGTTGACTCTCAGCTAGCATCTCATTCCTCCCACCTGAGTGATGCCACACAGCCTGGGCGCCTAGATAACTATCCACTTGCCGATGAAAGGCAATGTAGACCGGATCCTGTTGTAGCGCAAATAATCTCAGGTGAATTAAGCAACAGTCTTATGTCTGGATGCTGACAGTTTCTATATCAGAATTGGCATACATCCATTATGAACAAACTCCTATGTCACAGTCCTTGTCTGATTCTCATGTACCTTACCCTAGCCAAGTGAACGACCATGCACCTGCATCCCAACAACAGATGCAGCCCTTTGCAGATGGCTCCATTTTCGCACCGCATTCCTCCCATTTGAACAGCGCCACACAGCCTGGGGGTGATTACCGTTCACTTATTGGAAACAGGCGATGTGGACTAGATCCCTTCACCCAGCAATCTGTTGGCTATTCGCAAGTCAACCCGGGTGAATCAAGCAGTTGTCTTTTGCCTCCTTGATGCTGACAGTTTTTTTATTAGATATGATATACACCCCAAAATGGACATCATCTTACACCTATTATGCGCACACCCCTACCTCTCAGCTCCCGTCCGATCCTGATGACTCTCAGCCTGCCTCCTATTCTGGTGGTGTCAACCAGGTTTGTCTCAGAAGATACCATGTGCATATTACTTATTATACAATAGGAAGGCCATGTGGATCGTGGATCAGCTTATGCTCGAAATGAGCCTCTACTTGGTGACTCTGGGTTGGTCATGGAAGATATGGGACTGCTTTCCCATGGTATCCATCACGTGGCCCCACCGGTATCTAACGGTATTGTGGACGAGAGTCTTTCCCACAAGAGAGATTGCACAGTACAGGTCTGCCATACCATCTCTCATCACAGCCCCGGGCTTAAATTCCGCTAGGAGGTAATTCAATCCAACTGTACTCGTATTGATGAGATGGAGACCGAATGTCATTGGGGCGCCTGCTACAGCTTGAACGCAAAGGACCTCCCCTCTAATCGCTTAAAGGTCCAGGATCTCATACCCCATCTGAGGAAAAGGCATGGTTTCGATTTCAGCGCCGAGTTAACCAAGTGTCTCTGGGTCGGATGCGAGGAAACCAGGCGGTGGTCACACCGTCAGTCTCTCGAAAGACACATTCTCGAAAAGCACTCTGGTGCCTATTGGGAATGCCCTACCTGTACCAAGAGATTCACAAGACAGACATCGTTAGAAACGCACTTGGAGAAATGCTCAAGACGTGGAGAAGTTTCTCGAGACCCGGCCGTTCACATGGGTTGGTACGATCCTTTCCACACGTCCAAATCTCAGGTCTAGGCCCACTACCTCTGTTTACGACTACCTCTTCCATTTCCCCCCTCCCATGTCAACTAGTTTGTTTACTTAGTTTGTCTGAATACTAGACATTAGTCCTTTGAGCGCGCAGAGCGCCAACAGCTTTTACATTCCACACGGCAGGGATATGAGGCCGTTGTACATCAATCTACCTGTCAATTACTATGCTAGCCTGGTCCGGGTGGGTGATCGGAGTACTTTGGGTTCAATCAGGAGTCAGCGGCTGCGTTTGCCGCGCTGAGCGGTAACGTCGTCTCGATCCTCCTGGCGGGTGGATTGTGGGTTCGCTTCCTCTCTCTCCTCTGACGTAGTGTGCTGACCTGTGTCTAGCAAGTTTGGCGCGATCGTGTCGACTTGGTTTGCGGGTCACTATGGGAGAAAACCATCTATGCTCGCGTCTGCCGTCATCTTTCTCATCGGGTCATACAGTCGATCGTGGCCTCGGGAGTATGCCGGCTGTCGGACTCAAGTTTGATCGGTTCTTTGGTGGGGTGGGCGTCTGGCAGACGGCGGCCCTCGTACCGATTTACGTATCTGAGTGTGCTCTGCGGACTACTTGTGGGCGATGTACGGGAAGCATCGAGGTTGCCGTCGGATTGAGGAATGTTGGCCTGCAAGTGTCCCCACTTTCTTTCTTTCGTCTGGTCCTCTCACACGCCCTTGATCCAGTCTGGGGTATCTATCCAGATTCCGTCGGGACAGATCCAATGGCGCCTGCCGACCATCGTTCAAGTCATTCCGGATGCCCTCTTCTTTTTCTTCATGTTCTTCCAACCCGAATCGCCCCGCTGGCTCGTCGAAAAGGAGCGCTACGAGGACACTGTGAGATCGCTCGCGTATATCATCCGTACGGACCCATCCTCACCAGCGGTCCGACACACCCTCGCAGAGATCCGCGCCGACTTTGCCAGCCGTCGCCAGCTCAGCCTCTTGTCCCAATCCCGCAAGATGGGCGAATCCACGACAATCGCGCTCCACTATTTCATCCCCTCCCTCCCCACCTTTTTCCAACAATGGTCAGGCACGAACGTGATCAACTACGCGCCGCAAATCTTTGCCGCATTCGGGATCGCGAGCACGACTGCCTCGCTGCTTGCCACGGGCGTGTACGGCGTCGTCAAGTTCCTCACCACCTGCGTCACGCTCACGCTCGTGATCGAGGAAATGCTCCAGGACGCCACGATGTTCTGGATCGGGGGTACGTCGCGGTGCGCCCCGCGCCGACGGTCGTGCCCGCGACGTACGTGACGCTGGTCGCCATCTACCTCTACGACGTGTGCTTCTGCGTCGGGGCTTCACGCCGCTCGTGGTTGGGTCCGAGGTCGCACCGCGGGACACGTGCGTGCGGGGGTGATGGTGCTCGCGTCGGGAACCACATGGTTGTTCACGTATGTGATCGCGCAGGGGACGTATGTCGTGTTTGGGAGCGCGAGCGTGTTGATGGCGGTATGGGCGTGGGTGGGAGTGCTGGAGACGACGGGGTGCCGCTCGAGGACGTCAAGTGGTTGTTTGAGGAGGATCTTTGGGTGCGGTGTATACAGGATGCGCCTGGAGGACAGATCGTGCTTGGGAAACGGCGTGCGGCGGGTATTCAATCATGAGCTGAAACAGCGCGCCAGAGTTGTGGAGGGACCGCGTGGCGAGGATGAGTCAGACGAGGGTCATTTAGAATCGGTTATTTATCTAGTACTAATTGCATTTTTATTATCCGGGGCTACAAAAAGCTTGATTGATACGTATCCACTACGAGTGTTGTCCGCAAAAATGGAATGGGCGTCGACCCGCAAAATTGAGACTCTAAAACACTTTGACCTATCCCGATGGGGTGGCAGAACTCAACCATGCTGATCAAGACAGAACTTGTCTCGTTTCATGACATGCCTCGTGAGGTTTGTGCACGAGCTTTCTGTGGTTGCAGGGGCCGGCGTCAACGCACTCGCTCTGTAGTCAACGAACTTGAAATCCTCTAGAATATAAAGTGAACAGACTGCCAAAAACCAAAAGAGCACGCTGGAACTTGATGGGTGGTAATAATACTGGCAGCCAAGAACCGAGTGTAGTCGGCTCTTGTGTCTGACGTTGGGTGTTCTGAAGATGACCATGGGCACCACAGATGGTAAAGACCAAGAATCGAAGGCCTTGAGGGAGCCAACCCTCAAGGGACTCCGATTCTTGGTCTTTACCGAGATTAATAAAAGACTCCTCGGATGGGCAGACACGTTAGGAGTTTACACCCCGCTACTTGAGTAGTGGGTTTCGGGTGTGTTCCTTATTTGACGAAAATGCCATCTTCCTATTTGAACTGAACAACCAGGCTCGGCGCAGCTGGGTCTATGCGCGCATGGTACTTGCCAAGTGAGCGAATCTGAGGGCACGAATCTTACATCTGTATGGGTGGTTTGCGCCATCCCTGTATATGCAGAATGTCAGTCACATTGGCTACGAAATGCTAGTGGAAACAACGTACTATAGTCATCTCGCCCCTGGGCGCCTCAGTAGCACTGTAGGTCCCACCCGGAGGTGCAGAGTAACCCTTGCAGAGAAGCTATCGCATTTTACTGTGAGCAAAGGCATTAGAAAGAAAGGCAGAGCATACTTTGAAGTGGTAGATAAGGGCCTCCATGCTCTCCTCCGTGGACGCACGTGGAGGAACGAGCTTGTTATCGTCGACTTTGACGGCACCCGCAGGTATCTTGTTCAAACACTACAGGATATATTACTCAAAAGAAAGTAGCAGGGAGCTGCGAAGGCACACACCTGGTAGATAATGCACAAACTCTCGTGGAATTCTTGGACTCTGCAAAGATACCGGTGACCCGTAGCTGTCATCGCTCGTGCTCACGGCCTGGGGAACATCGAACTCGACCTATGGACAGGATATGGAACCATACCGTACCAGAGCAGAAGTGAGCATGTATTGAGGCCGACATACCTCGTCATACTTGTAGTACGGTTGTGACTTTCTGAGGTCCTAGTTCCCACGCGCAACATGGCACGTTCCTGTTCCCAGTCACAACCTCCTCGATCTCATCTATACATGAACTAAATTGAATTGCCTATTTATGAACGTCTTCAAGGAGGCCATGAGTCTGAATGTCGAATGCCTGCTTCAGACGATCCCACTCATCCTCAAGCCTGTCAGTCCTGCCAAATCCCTCAACCAACTTACGGATTGGACCGTCATGGCAGAAAGTCGCAAGTGCGACATGGGTAAGATCTCAGGTGCCCCGCACTGGCAGGCAGTTGACGTGGCGGCGTGATTCATCTTACCGCCGTGTTCCACTACGTCATGGACTTACTAGCTGGGTGACGTCGTGGCCTTTGTTAACACGAATATCTGACACCACACGTATTTCAGAGCGGAGACAGACAACGCTGCAGGCGTAGACTGATCCACGCGGGTGAGGTATTGTGGAGGGTCGATTACGTGCTTCATCCAATCTTCCACAGATGGCTTGATTCGTCCAGTTCAACCACCCACCATCATCGATTCATCCCGAGAGGGACCCACACGTGCCGTGAGGTCTACCGAAGAGCCCCCGTTCCTCTGCCGTGTCATGAGCCCTTGGTCTCTCAAACGCAAATCGCTTCTCATCAATGCATGACTCGTGTACATAATCTGGTATTTGTCATATGAGCAATCTGATTTCTTCCCTCATTTACAACCCCCCGTCAAGAAGGCAGAGAAGGACACGGGCGCATGCGTCACGCGCCACCAAAGCGAATGATGTATACCGTACTCAGGCCATCTGGGATACCCCTCTCAGAGGGTTTGTATGTGACATAGACCGCATCGTGCGTGATTTGCAGACAGGAAATGCGGGACAGATACTGCTGATCCCCGAACTGGGACAATCGACAGATGGACACGCCCGGTGGGGGAGGGCGCTTGGTCGTCAAGCGCGAGAAATCAAAGTCGGGCGAGATGACGTAGATGCCATTGTTCTGTCATCGATTGACGAGGGAGCAACATGAGGACCGGTTCCAGGTGGTGCCATGAACACATACCAGAGCGACAGCAAGTTTTCCATTTCGACTACCCACTGCTAGGTAGAGTGAGGTGTATTCGTCAGACGAGGATGGCTGAAAGTTGAGGATGATCGCAATGTCCCGTGAGCGGACGCCCTCGGACCCCGTAAATAAACGCTGAAAGTCTGGGAGTAAAACTACTCTGCTATTCTCTGTAAGAATAGCGAGGTCTCTGCCTGATGCCGAGACATGACCTGGCAACATAATGAGCCTTCAGCTAGCGCATGGCTAGATGGGAGAAGCCCATACATGCCATAAACGTGCCATGCGATGAGTTAGATTGTTTGTTACGCTGGAGTATTTGAGGCTGTATGACCGACGGTTTTGATCTACGGGAAATTCGTGGTTGTACATCCCACACGGTCCCGGACAGGTCCCTCGAAGGTAGTTGGTAAAGCAATGCCCCGCCTTTCTTGGAGAAGATACGTAATCCTCCCTCACCACAGATAAACGCATACTGATCATTGACCTCTGCGTAACAGGTGTCTGCCAACCTGAATCCCTGGTGCAGCCGCTGAAGATCCTGAATGGTTGAACTCATTTCCATCGTCTCGAGGTCCCAGGCATAGGCATTGTCTGTTGCTACCGCAAGCATGTTCGGGTACGAAACGCGGAACCAGTGGCAACTCTCTGGCATCCGAAGTAGCGCCCAGCCGATGAAATGTCCGCGACGGCTTGTAGAATGAAACCTTGCTGCAGCTAGAGTAGATACGTCCAGCATCTTTTTGTCTGGAGGACATATTTCTGAATGATGGTCACCATCTGTGTCGACGGCGTGCCGCCAGACTTCCTTGGAGTTACCATACTGGTTTAATACGATATAACCTCGGTCGTACTCTACGTGAACGTAGCGGGAAGCA
Organism: Tubosaeta brunneosetosa; assembly: GCA_038094275.1. Lineage (NCBI taxonomy): Eukaryota > Fungi > Basidiomycota > Agaricomycetes > Boletales > Boletaceae > Tubosaeta > Tubosaeta brunneosetosa. The sequence continues at coordinate 1,141 of JBBPTV010000960.1, read as the reverse complement.
TGCGACTGTAAATGGGTATGGATCAGATCATATCGAGGATTGATGAGCGCATGACACACCGCAGGAAGTGCCCACAAGACGCGATCTGTCTTGACATCGCACACGAGCAGGCCGCCTCTCCGGCAAGTGACGATGACGAAATCGAATTCATAATCGACCTTGATGCGATGTACCATGGAACCTGTTGCCGTCAATTCTTGCATGACCCAAGGCCCTCTGCCGCCGCGCCATCCCCGTTCGATGGCCCACTGTGTCCTGCCTGGCGATATGAATCGATCAGTCATGACCACCACTGGGAATAAGAAGAGAGCAAACAATAGGCCTTCCAGTCAGTGACAGCCGAATTTCCATCACTAGAAAGTTGTTCCTTATCGATGAAATGGTGGAGAAGGGCGGCGCTTCTGTACACGGTAGATGCGTTGGTCGTCAACAAGGCATTCCACTCGCGGGATACCAAGCTGGCAGAGCAGAGCGAGTGTAGTGGAAGGTTTGATATTATTTGCAAAGAAATTTCTGTTGGGAATCGATGCAACATTGCGACGAGAATGCACCAGTGAAGAACACGAGCAGCTCCCCCCCAACGGCACTTTTTTGGCTACCACACTCCTCAGCCTCATAACACCCGCTGGCAGTAAGCTTGCTGCAATATCATAGTGTATGTATGCTATAACCACGTCCACATCCACGTCCTCAAGTCCCGTATCTCTGCCCGGCTGGCGAGTGTACTGTATGAATGTCGCATGGAACAAGGTAAAAAAAAAAAAGAGGGAAAAATATAAGGCTCATGACGTTTGGCATCTCGAGCCTTGACTTGTGCTTGCCTGATGTATATTACACGAACAAGATCGAGTGAATGCGTTGTTGGACATCATAGTGCATATTGTACGATGATGGTGTTGTATGGAGTTCGGACACAATTGCATAGAATGCAGTTCGTGCTGGGCATGCTGAAAGCAGACGAGTTGCTGTTGATGCCTTGAGGCCTCTCCGGAGGTGTGGCCAACCGCCGATATTGACGTTCGTCTTGACAGAGTGCTTCGCTCAATGGTGTTGGTTGTATCGTTACCGAACAGTGAGCGTGTAAGCGGGTGGCAGCATTCGCATCTGCGTTCAGTTTCGACACACCAGCAGTTGTTGCTGT
>JBBPTV010000959.1:0-13339 GCA_038094275.1 Tubosaeta brunneosetosa | reverse complement strand
AGGTTTGTGACCGGAGCGAATACCTCTTTATAATCTACACCTTCCTTTTGGGTTAAGCCCTGTGCAACAATCTGGACTTTATATAGGTCCACATCTCCGTTTTCATTGCGTTTGATCCAGAAAATGGGCTTGGAGGTAATCAGAGTTACTCTGGTGGGGAGTGGGACTGTTTTGTATACATGGTTAGCATTGAGGCTGAGGAGCTCTTCCTCCACCACAGATCTCCATTTGTCTGCATCTGGACATTGGTAGGCTTCTTTTATGGTCTTTGGGAGGTTTTCTTCCATAGGTCTGTGGGCAATTCTGGCAAAGATGTGATTGTGGAGTTGGTCAGAGCTGCAGAAGGCTCTGGGCATGTTGGGAGTTTCATCAGAGGTTTCTTTATTGGACTCCATAGGTTCCAGAGTGTCTTCAATCTCAGCTTCTTCAGCAGAGTCTTCATGACCCCCCCATTTCTGTTGCACTTTCTTGTCTAAGGTGCATTGGTAGTCCTGGTTTTTGTTTGCAGATTTTCATGCATGGCCTCCCCTGTGAACTCCTCTGACCATCTGTGCAGGAGGATGCACCGGAGTTTGTGATGGAGTTGGTTTAGGAGTTGGAGGTTGGAGGTGGAGTTGGCTGAGCTTGTTTGCTAGATCAAGAACTTCATCTGGGTCATGAATGTCTCCCACTGGAGCTGGAGGGGGTGTCGTGGTTTGTTTGTCGTCCTCCTCATCTGGAGTTGTTTTGGATATCTGTACTGGATGGGTGTTGAGTCCCTCTCACTGATCCTTGGATGCACAAATCCAAGGAGTAGCTTTGGAGTTGGAGATGGTGTTGGTTTTGTCAAAGGTGACATGTCGACTGGAGATGATGGTCTGATGTTCTAGGTCTAGAAGTTTGTATGCTTGCTGTCTGTGTGTGTAGCTGAGCATGACACACTTTTGTCCGTGAGCTCAGAGTTTTCCTTTTCGCTGCTCTTTTGGGATTAAGGCATATCCAATGCATCTGAAAGGCCGGAAAAGAGTGGAGTCAACCGGTCGCTTGAATATCGTGTGGTATGGTGTGTCTCCATTCAAGGCAGAGATTGGACTCTGGGTGGAGATGTACACAGCAGTGGACATGGCATCTGTCCAAAAGGACTTTGGAAGTTTCAAGTCCTCAAGCATGGAGTTTGCGAGGAGTGACAGTGTTTGGTTCATGTGTTTGGCCAGTCTGTTTTGTTCTGGAGTGTATGGTGCAGAGGTTTCTAAGAATGTACCTTCGCTCCTGAGTACATCTTTGAAGTCTTTATTTGTGTACTCGCTCCCCCCCGTTGCTTCAGATAAACTGGACATGCAGGTCCAAAAAGTATTCCATGGTGATTTCTGTGTGGAGGAAGTTTTGGACATCGGACTTCCAACGGAGATAGGTGTTGCAGACATTGCTTTTGTGTTTAAGGAAATAGATCCACGGTAATCTACTGTAGTCATCAATGATTAGGAGCCAGTACCTGTAGCCCTCATGGGATTTCAGGGATATTGGACCTTCGATGTCCATGTGTACCATTTGTAGAGGAGCTGAGGTGCATGGGTACTTGTGCAATTTGAAGGGTAGTTTCTTTAGTTTCCCAATGGTACATGGTTTGCAGAACTCCAGTGTTCTGGTGAGTTTGTTGATGCCCCATAGTTGGCCTTTTTGTACCATTGTCTGAATTTGTGGTATGGAGATATGCCCTAATCAGCGGTGCAAAGTGTTTATGTCAACGGAGATGAGACTAGAATCTGGAGTACATATTGGGGTTACTGCAGCATGATACAGTCCATTTTTGTGATGTCTGAGCATGACAGTGCGACATCCTTTCCTTATGGAGCAGGAGTTTGACATCCCTAGGAATGATGTGCAGAATTCTAATTTCGACAGCTTGGGTACGGAGATCAAAGATAATGTGAACTCCAGTATGTGTAGGACATTGCTGAGGGTGATTTCATAACGGTGTTTGTCGACGCTTGAGTGGAGGATTACTGTTCCTATTCCAATTGTGTGTATGACAGAGTTGTCGCCAAATTGGACTGGATGTGTGGGGGAGAGTCTGAAGTATGTGGAGAACCAATTTTGGTGAGGTACCATGTGTGATGTTGCTCCGGAGTTGATAATAATGGTTTCCTCTGGCAAATTTTTGGGATCGGACAAGATGTAGGCCTGAATGCATTTGTATAAGGCACGATCTACATGGGCACTAGCTATGTTCGTCTTGTCCAGTGGTTTAGTGTCTGGATTGGGATCTCCTTCTGCTGCGTTTGCTTTCTCCTTTTTGTACTTCTCCTTTAGCTCCTGTGGCCACCACTTCAAACTCCGGCATTCCTCCATACCGTGTCCATTGGTTTGATGGTATTTGCAGTACTTCGCATTCTTCTTCTTTCGCTCTCCTTTGGCATTGGTGGAGTGGGTGGAGTCAGTTTTCATGGAGAGTTTTAGCCTCGCGTTTTCGGAGAGAATGCAGGTTTCAATGGAGTTGAAGGAGAGTTTGCTTTCGTCAATGGTGTTGATGACTGACGATGCGAAGGTACTCCACTCAGGGGTTTTGGGGAGCGAATGGAGAAGGATGAATGTGAGAATTTTGGGGTCAATGATGTATTTTATTCCCGCTAGTCAGGTCTCCAGTGTACAAATGGATGTGATGTGCTTGGAGATGTTGGATTTTCTGTCCCACTCCAATGTGAACAATTGGCAATAGGAGTGGTAGGCAGAGGGAAGGTCCAACTTCTGGTAGAGTTCCAGGAGTGCATCGTATAGGTCTTTAGCGGAGGTATAGGACTCCATCCAGAGAAGGATTGTATCACAGATGTGATCCTGGATGATGCCGTGTGTTTTTTCATCTCACTCAGTCCATTTTTGGACTTCGTCTCCTGAGCTGATGGTTATGGAGGCAGAGCTTTGGGGCTTAGCGGAGGCAGAGATGGAGGCACCAGCAGTTGGGCAGACGTCTGAACTGAGTACGACTCTGAGGACCTTTTCCCTGCAGAGTTTGGCAGAGATGTGTAGTTTCCATACTTGGAAATTTTCCGGTCCAAGTAGAATGGGGCATTCCATGATCAAGGAGTTTTCGGAGGGCATTGGAGATGTGGTGATGATTATGCTGTGCAAGTGGAGTTGTGTGAGGTCACAGAGTATTGTGCTAGTGTGTGCTAGCAGGGCTCATAATCTGTTAAAGTATCTAAATAAGGGCAGCAATTGCCCAACTAAGGTAGGGTAAATACAAGGTATCAAATGATCAGAAGAGGTCTCACCTCAGACTGTGCTGCAAGTACAGAGCACAACTGAGGTGAGAGGGAGGAATCGAAAAGAATTAAATAGTGTTGAAGACAAGCATATGCTTAGCTCCGGGAAACTTCAGAGTGGAATAGGTGAAAATAGGCACACTGGATCAGGGAATATGAAAGGCACAGTAGTGCATGTTTGGAGGGACTAGGAGTGCCACCAAGTGAACGGCACTAGGTATGACTATACTATAATAGGCATAAGTAAGTTCGAAAGCAGTAGAATGAGAAATGAGAGAGAAACGGCCAGAGTTGGTGCGTGTATAACTCTGGAGTTGTCCGGAGGTCATACTTTGACACAAGCACTGTAAGAACTATAAGAATGGTGAGTTGGTGTGCAGACAGGGTGAAGGGAATGATTAGGTTCATCCCTAGGGAACTCCAGGCAAATGAACAGAAAGCAAACCTCCACAGGACTTATGGGCCTGTTGGGAAATGGATTGGATGCAGTCCTGAGACCCCTACTACAGTAGGCTGGTACAGGAATGGAGTCCGCAACAAAAGCAGATCAAAAGCAAAGAAGTCCTAGAGACACAGCTCTAGTGGACTGTCGAAAACAATGTCGAATGAGGTATGGACATGGCCGCAATGACAGAGGACGAGTAGAAAGATGATATATAACATGTCCAAATACATGGCTTTATAGTCTGGGCATACCCGAGACTCTAATACTACCAAAAAGGTGAAAACATCAGACTGAAAGTAGGTATGGAGGTATGGAATGTAGGTATGGTGTGTAGGAATCAAGGACAAATGATAAAACAATGACCAAAACATAAAGCAGACTTACCAATGAGCTTTGGATGGACAGTGGACAGGACTGATGGAAGTGGATGTTAGGACTAAGTGTTACACTTGGCCCGGGTGGGGTCGAGCATAGCCTCAAGGATCAAGGGTTCAAGGTTGTCGCTTGTCTTTGCGACGAGAACACTGCCTTTCACTGCAGTGGGATCAAAGGGGGTCAAGGGTTTGAGGAGCACCTCTCATTTAGAGGAAGGTGCAAGTTCTCTGGAAAGAGCATGAGGGAGACGATGAAAGTTCAAGGTTAAGATTGAGGAGGTCTAACTTAGGGTACAGGGTCTGTACTCGAGGGTTTATATACTGAGTGGAACAAACAAAGGTAAACATAAAGTGAGTCATAAGTCACAAGACAAATGAGTCATATCATGCGAGAAAGACGGAAGAATGAGTCATGAAGGAGTAAGCCTGATGACGAGCAAGTGTGATGGAATCAGATGGGTGAGTCATCAAAGAAAAGAGATGTGTCCATGTACATGAATGTCCTAAAGGGGAACACAAAGGAAGAAAATGTAACACTAAGTGAGTCTGAGTCCGGAATAAGACAGTCTGAGTCTGGAATAAGACAGTCCGAGTCTGGACTAAGGTCTGGATTAAGTAATCCATCAAAGAGCACAGTAGGATGATCTGAAATGCTGCAAAAGGACAGGATATAAACATAGGGAACCACAGTTCCCTACAGCACAAGCTGTGCAAAGTCACCAACCTCACTGTAAATAGCAGAAACAGGTTGTTGTTCATAAAGTGAGTAGTTGAGTAGTCAAGAAAGGACACCTACAAGTGTAACCTGTTATGCAGTGTATGCAATATGATGTTGTATTTCACATACCATACAAATTATACTGAATGCTGAATGCCAGAAGCCCCAAGACTTCTATCATATACAGTAACAGGAGGATAGAGAGAATGAATCTTGACTGCTTGAACAATGCCCACACGCAGAGGATCATCACCACTGTGTTTATCAGATACACCTCAAAAAAAGCAAAATGAAGCTTTACAATCTGCTGTGGAAAGGAAAATGAGTTGGGCCCATTGGAAAACAACAATGAGAACATTGCCTTGAAACTTTAGTTCAGTAGAGTAAATGCTCAAAAACTGATCAAATGCACAACTATCCAAGGGCAATTGTTTATTCAGACTTGTTATTGGATCAAGGAGATAAGTGTGATACATACACCTAATCATAATTGAATTTCATCAGCATGCAAGAGTGAATGCAGAAATTACTCCTTTGGGCGCTGGTAGAAAAGTGCTTCCAACTATAGTCAACAGTGTGTCAGAATAAAAATATGGTTGAGTTCTGAACATACATACAGATGGAGCTGATGCTAATGCACAGCTTGTCAGCAATCAATTAGTATGCTACAAAAAGCAAGATTTACATGGTGAAGCAGGTGCCGAAATAGTGAGCCTTGAAGTTAAGTTTTGGTAAACCTATGACATTTTGGAATGGCAAAAAAGACTCATGAGAAAGAACAATGAAGATACCAGTGTCCAGCGCTTATTCTGTAGCTGAATCAGAACATGACATCCAACAACAATGTTGGCTTACCCAAATATATTCTACCTTCACAAAATGTCAAATCTCGATGTGCAGAGTCAATGAGTGGACATACCTTATCTGAGAATGTGAGGACTTGCAAAGTGCAATACAGATATTCACTATTATAACTCAAAGTACATAGAAACATTGATCACTGACAGTAATCATACCCGACAGTGGTGAGGATAATGACTGACTCAAGAAGGTCAGATCCATCATTAGTTTAGGCTAGGCAGCATACGAGAGACATAGTTATTTTGCTGGATTTCAGTGATAAGTTGTTGGAGAGCAGGATCCATGGAGTTAATGCACAGTAAATTTTGAGTGGAGGCCACAAAGTACTGCCACAGTTTGTCCTATAGCGCATATATAAGTTGAGATGGACTCTTGAATATGAGTCACATTCCTTATGCTATTGGTTGGCAATGGAGTGTGGCTTTGCATCAGGAGGATGGCTACACAGATCTCCATTCTGGCATGAGGCTGGGGAAGTGACCTATGGCAGTATCATTTTTGTAAAGTGCTTTTTTGAACTCCTGGAGGACAGCCAGAAAAGCTTAATGAAAAAATCAAATAAAAGATGTTGAAAAGCTCATAAAGCAACAATAACTGCCCTTGGTTGATGCCATTGACTGAAGACAGCTTCATCAAGACAGTGTTACATTTTCTTTCTTTGTGTTCCCCTTTAGGACATTCATGTACATGGACACGTCTCTTTTCCCTGATGACTCACCCATCTGATTCTGTCGCACTTGCTCGTCATCAGGCTTACTCCTTCATGACTCATTCTTCTGTTTTTCTTGCACGATATAACTCATTCATCTTGTGACTTATGACTCACTCTATGTTTACCTTTGTTTGTTCCACTCAGTATATAAACCCTCAAGTACAGACCCTGTACCCTAAGTTAGACCTCCTTAATCTTGACCTTGAACTTTCATTATCTCTCTCGTGCTCTTTCCAGAGAACTTGCACCTTCCTCTAAACAAGAGGTGCTCCTCGAACCCTTGATCCTCTTTGATCCCACTGCAGTGAAAGGCAGTGTCCTTGTCATAGAGACAAGCAACAACTTTGAATCCTTGACCCTTGAGGCTACACTCGACCCCACCCAGGCCAAGCATAACAGACAGCACTTGATACAGATCTCAAAATTCACACAGTTCTCCACCTAGGAAATTTGAGTACACTTTGACCACAAATTTACCAAGACTCTGATCTTATGTAAACCAAGCCAATCAAGGCAATACTTGACCAACTTTGATAAGACAACCAAGGCAATTCTCAACCAACTTTGGTAAGACAACCTAGCATATCTGAAGCCAATTTGACTAATGTCAACCAAGCCATTTTGCAAGACAACAACTTGGCCAACTTGTGGAGCAATTTGAGCAAGCCAAGTGTAGCCAATCCTAGTCAAACCAAGACAATTTGAATGCAATTTGATGTGACTTTTCACCAGATTTTGACCTATGATCACCAAGCAAATTTATGACCAAGAATTAAGAAAACTTTCATGCCAAGCATCACCAAAGCTAGACAATAATACCAAGACCTAGCCAAACAAATTTGGGAATTTTCAAACCACTAATCAACAAGATACAAGCCAATAACTTGGAATCAACCAAGATCAACCAAGATCAGACTACAAATCAAGGCAAATACAAGGCAAGGCAAACCAAACCGACTACACTTGACCAAGACAAACACCAATCAAAAGAGATCAGAGCTTATCTGAAGAAAACCAAGGAGATCCAAGCCAATCAAAGCGAAATTAGAGAATGGATTAAGCAAGATGACAGATGGCATAGACTAGGTATAGACTAGGATAGGATTAAGGAAAACACTAATGATCAAAGTAGACAGCACAAGATCAAAGAAAATCCAAAGAGAGATCAAGGCAGATCATAAGGATCAGTTACATCTAATTAAAGAAGACCTCTGACACCTTTTACTTTTCAAATCCAGACATGCAAGATACCAATGATCAACATTGAAAAAACAAGCCCCCTGGCACTTTTTGACCCTCTGCTCAGCCAACTTCTTGTGCTGTTAAAACAAAATCTGATTCTAGATCAAAGGAGATCAAGACAAATCTAAGCCAGTCAGAGACCAGATCTGATGAAATCTGACCCAATCTGACCAAGATCCAAACAGATCCAAACAGATCAACCACCATCTAGCAGATCTGACAAGATCAGGACCACTCTCATTAGCCATTAACCTTGCAAGCTAGGATTAAACATAGATCAGCCAACTAGCATAGTTAACTTTCTCCATTAACAGGTTGGAGAGAATGTCAAAAACCAGAAGAAACTAGGATAGTTAACTTAGTAAATAAACAGCCCACAATAGCCAAATATAGCCAAAATTGACTGCAATTTTATCAGAATTTGACTTATGCTTAGCCAAAAACCAAGCCAAATCAAGCACAATTCCACTAGGATTCTAACCTACTCTAATGAGTCCCAATTTCCACTGGTAAAAATGTATGGATATACAGACATGATGATGGATGGCTGGATGGCTGGCTGGCTGGATGGATGGTCATTTCTGCCCCAGAAATAATGAAACAAATGGATAGTAAATATTGGGTAAGTGCTTACCACCATTTTATGTACAACAGGTGAGATACGAATGAGCAGAGTGGTGGGCATTTGGCCTGATGACAAATCACACCTAATAAGGAAATCACAGAGTTGGAGGACTACAGCCAATGCTCAAAATACAATATAAACCCACAAATTCCAACAAGGTGGACAAGGGGAATTACAGATTAGATATATATGATCATATGTTTTCACTAAAGCTAAGTTGTGCACTTCCAATTTAGTCCACAAAAATGTGATCTTTAAAAAGTAACATTCAAATGAAACAATATTCATATCAACTTACAACGTCTATATACATCAATTATGGACAGTGTGAACTTGATATATGATGTATTGGAATAATTGGAGTGTATAAAAAGTGGGGTACATAATGTAAATAAATCCGGAATTTTAAGTTCTTGCTTAAACATAGATGGGTCAATAACTTGCAAAGGAATGAAAATGGCCAGGGGTTGTCAGTGGAAGACATGAAGGTATATATATGGTAGATACATTGCACATCTGTATTTGAGCATAGGGTTCCGAGAAACTATGTTATTTTAACTTCAGTGGCTTAAGATATGTACTTTTAAAGAATTCACAGGTAGCAAATTTCCAAATATGGACATAAACCTGTCCGGTTATGTAATATACATAGTATACCTACTCATATAAAAAAGGAATTACCAAATTTGAATCACAGGAACCTGGGCAAATTTGAAAGGCAATCACCCTCTGCTGGCTAGTGCCAGCAGAGGGTGCTTGCCTATAGGGATTCTGAGCAACCCAAAGCTTGTTAACCTTGTCTGTACAAAACATCAGACACATGCAATCTGCATTATCAGGATGATCTGTCGTTGGGTACTTCATAAGAAACTTGGATGTGATTCCCAGAGACATGTTACTTATGTTGGAAACTTATGATGTGGTAGTCTCGTTACCATCCACAGTGGAGACTTCTGGGTGGAGTCTCAAATATTCAGTGAACCCCCCATCTGTCACACTCTCTCACATGATCAATGCATCCTATTTGGGTAGTTATGATCTAAACTGAATCGGCAGGTTCAAAATGCCTGTGAGTTGGACTTTCTGAACTTCCGACTGTCCAAACTGTCTGAGCACATGAATATACAACTAACTTCAGTGAACACACCATCGCTTGAGTGGCTGACACAATAAATTCTCAACTGTACAGATCTCTAAGTCCACAGAAACCATATATTCATGTATGGTATACAAATACTATACAATTGCACCTCTGTCATTGTCCTTGCAGTCCTCATTGCAGGCATGCAGTTGTGCCACCATCTGCCTTGTTCATCATCCAGGTAATTGTGAAGCCCATTTCATCCTTCTCACTTTTGCTCTTGCCACAGTGGATGTGCAGCTATATCTTGTTGTCTTTGTCACTGTGGTGTGTATGGTGCCATCACAGCCCCTTGTTATCCATGTCATCATGGTTGTGGTTGGTGTACCATTGTGCTACCTCGCCCTGAAGCCTTTGGCCACCCTAGAGTGCATTTATGCCAAATGACTCAGTGACCCCAAGCTGGGCCCACACAAGTTGCTTTTCTAGGAGGAAGGGGTGGGCCTAAGGAGGCACAGTACCTAATTGAAGGTATGGGCCAAAGGTTGGTATTAGTAGAAAGGGAGGTGTGGGCCCATTTGATAGTAGATGTGCTGCACTGAATGGAAGGGCCAGGCTGATTGTGCTTTTGGGCTGATAGGCAGGGTTGGGCTGATGGGATAGAGGCTATGCAATGCCAGATAGAAGGGAAGGGCCTACGTGATGGTAAGTATGTGATATCAGATGAAAGGGGTAGGCCAAGTGTGAGTGTTTGCTGATAGGTAGGGATGGGCCTATATGATGGGAGGTATATGCTGAATGGAAGGGTTGGGCCAAGGGTGATCTTGGGCCTTATGTGCAGGTATGGGCTCATGTAATAGAAAATTTTTGATGTCAAATAGAGAGGGTGGGCCCTCCTACCACCAACCAGGTTGGCAGACAGGGAGGCATGACAGTGCACAGCACCCCCTCCACTTACAAGATGACATGGATGAGGGGAGTACAATGGCGCTCCCACCACCAACCAAGATGACTGGTTGCCACCTGCAAGATGATGAGGAGGGAAAGGGGAGCACAACAGTGCTCCCACCTACTAAGGTGATGGGCAGGGGTGCGCAATGACGCACCATATGCCTACCACCCACACCACACCCAGGAAGGCAAGTGGGTGCAACAGCATTCCCACCACTGACCAAGACAATGGGCAGGAGTATGTAACAGTGCACGGCATGCCCACCACCCACAAGACAACAAGGGGATGAGGGGGTGCAATGGTGCTCCAACCACCCACCAAGACAATGGGTAGGAGTGCCCAATGGCACATGGCACATCTACCATCCATGCAGCGATGAGGAGGGGCGTAATAGTGCTCCCACTACCTGCCAAGATAACAGGCATGGAGGGAAAATGGTGCACAGCACACCCACCACCCACAAGACGATGCAACAGCAGCACTACACCACAACCAGCAAGGCAAATGCAGTGCCCACTACCAACAGAATGATGATGAGGGAGTGGGCATACAACAGTGCACTCACCACCACAACATCAACAATGAAAGGAGGTGAAGGGCCCACCACCGGTGCAGGGACGAGATAGCATACCCAAATGAGTGAGGCGAGGGCAACATAGGTAGGCCATGGAGTACAGATGATATGTATTAGATACATTACAATATCATTTGTTTTACTTGTCTAAAATTTGAGTGAAAAAAAAAGCTACTACCATACTACAGAAGTCATACAGTATGCTACAGCCGCTACAGCATGCTGTACAGCCACCATGTACCATACAGTGCTGCAACAGCACTGTAACAACACTGTACAAAAGGGGACCTTTCTGTAGCCACTGTGGCACTGTACCCAACTGTACAATGCTGTACAGTGCCAAGGTGCCATACAGTTGCCTTGTGTTTTGCTGATGTGTGGGCACTCACTTCATCATCATGGATATCCTCCATGTCATGGTCACCAATGCCAATATTGGACACATGGTTTCGAGTGGGTTTGTCTTCTGGCATAACCTTGAGTTGTCTGCAAATGGCAGTGATGTCCTCTGGGCTGCATTATTTGGTTTGTTGGTCAACATTGGTGTGTGCCCTCTTCAGGTAGACCTGAGTGGGTGAGATACTGGCTGATTGGTCAGTGTTGATGGTGGCAGGCATTGGTTCATCAATATTGTCTGAGAGGTCACCATAAGGCATGCATAGGAATGCTGTGACGTAGAGTTCCAGCTTAGTAAGTATGATCTGGCTAGTACTCACCTTGTTGCACATTTGACTGTGAATGCACTAAAACAGAGTTTATGTGCATGGTAAGAAAAGTGATTAAAATGATCAATAACTTACATGGACTACCATTTGACACTGGAAGGTTTCGACCCAGCACATTATGGGACTTTGATCTAGGTTTTCAGCTGGGTAGTAAGCCAGAGATGGATAGATGAGACTTGCCCATGCATGGAGTGAGTGTAGATTTGGATTTCAGCTTCTTGAGAGAGGGTGGATGTCTGTGAAACAGAACAGGGATATGAATGAGGTTCATAGATAGGTAGAAGAATATGGTTGGAGGGTGTGAGTGTTGAATGATGTTAGAGTTTGAACTTGATGGCTCACCATTCTGTATCATTTCCATATTTGGTTCATTGCCTTTTCCCCCTTAACAACACTCGTTTTGCACCATCCTCATCCATCCTGTCATCTTGGCCATCACCACCCATCCCTCTTTCTTCTGCATCATCACTTTCAGGGCTTCCATCACAATCTCCATATGGTATATTCAACCATTTGTCATTGCATGCAGCTACTACATGCATTCTCTTCTTCGGCTCCCCCTCAATCTCAGCTGCTTCTCATCCATTCCTTCTATCAGCCAGTCCAGGAGGTTCAGAGGTCTCTGTATCAATTTATAGAGGTGAGATTTAAAGCCATCGGATTGATCATATATGATTGTTACTTATGCATTATTTCACATGTGATCTCAGCTTGTGCACTTTGCCAGGCTTCTTCCTCCTTTCTGTCATCACTGTTGCCTTGGTCTTTCCCACTATCCCCCCTCTCTGCATCTGAACCTTCTTGGTCTTGAGCTGGCTTTGCTGACAGGCCATTGATGTTCCCTGGGCTAGGTACATTCTTGGCAATGCTGGGACCTGGTGGTTTGCATGTGTTGTTTTTATAGCAAATCTGTTTGGTGTGTATGTTCTGCTCAATTCTGACTATCTCTCTCAGCCTTTTCTCATACTCTTCTTGTGATAGTTGAGGCAGATTTTGCTTGGCTCACCATGGAATTCTTCATCTGAGTCACCTTGTTGGCTTTTGAGTAGACCTAGGCAAGTATCCTTGTTTTTAGCCCGAGTGGAGACCAGCATTGAGTGATAACTTGCTGCCAGTCTAGACAGACTTGGTGCTTGTCAAAACAAGAACACAAGTGTTATGTCACTTTTTGTTGTGGCAAAGTTTGGCTCCAACAAACAACTGTGTGTGACTTTGTATTTTCAGTTCCAAGTCAATGTCATTGTAACAGCCCAAACATAAATAAATTTGGGTGTTGTCCCATAGCATGCCTCTATTATATTAAATATAATAAATACACTGGAGCAGAATGCTAACCTATTTTTCTGTTGTTTGAATAGACCTTCAAGTTGCTAGTTTAATCTTTTTCAATGGCACCATCTTTTCAACCTAGAAAGTTCTATTGTGCTAAACAGCCTGGACCTGCCTGCATGAAGGGGTTCTCATCCAAGGCTGGATATGTTCAACATTATAATGCTGTTCATTGTCTTCTTCCATCTCAGCCAATGAGACCAAGACAACATCCTTTTCCTCACCCAGCTAATGTCAATGATGATGAGCCACAGCTACAGGGTCCTGAAGGTGATCCTCAGCCAATTGGAGTATATTATAAGAAACACCCTGTGCTTGATGGTAAGTTAATTTGTTATTACATTCCATGGCCATTGTAATTATCATCACTAATATATTTTAGGCACTCCTTGTAACTCAGAAGGACAATATGACAATGGTTCTCCTCCTCCTTCAAGTCCCCATTCTGATGATACTCAACCT
>JBBPTV010000958.1:0-13341 GCA_038094275.1 Tubosaeta brunneosetosa | reverse complement strand
GTTGCTTTTCTTCGTCCGCTGGTCCCTCGATCGATCCAGGTGTGCATACGTCGTGGAATATTGCGATATACGGAGAACCTGATACATATTTATTTGACCAAAGCCTTGATGAGACATCAGCACGGTTAGCAGACGGTGATCATGCGCGGCTGTCCGTTGACTGGTAATATGCGAGTCGAAGTTATGCATTACGGAATTCACAGGAAATGTGGAGCTAAACGCCGTAACATTGTGATGCATCGTAGCAGCGAATGCACTTGCAGCATGTCACGCGATATAGTGTCGTTCGATCACGGTCGGCATGATGAGGCAACTCGACAAGGGTAGGTAGCAACTATTGCACACAACTTTGATGACGACGACGACGAAGTATGTTGTTGCTGATCATCATCGGGTGTCTGGCCCGAGATGTGGCCCCGTGGGAAACCACAGTGTGCACGACTACTGACCCTGCTACCTATATGGGATAAATAATGATCACTGTTGACAAGATAGGGTTCATCATGGCTGTTGCGCGTTGCCCTTGTCAAACAGCCGGTCTCTAGCCATCTCGGGACGTGCCGGACTTGGGTCTGGGTGGCGTGCTTCAGTGTCAACCGAGATGCTTGACACAATCATCTTATCGCCTTGGAGTTGCAGTCGGGGGCCGGACGAGGTCATATTTTGCGTGTCCTACCTGGTTAGACATGCATGTACGATGGCGACTTGCATTGCCTTTTGGCCGTGGCTTACGACCGCCATCACTGTGGAGTTCTGACCGCACAGGCTCTATGGAATGCACTGTACTACGTATCCGCCGGCGGGAGAAGGCAGATCATGAGATCAGTTTACGTTATCAACGGGGGAACTCTTATCGTGCCGTGGACGGCACTTCAAATGAAATGTAAAACAAAAGTCAAAGAGGTGTCCGCGATCTGTCAGGAAGATGGGACCGGCGTTGTCTGGTGTGAAACTGGTACCGGGTGAGACACGTTGCACGAGAAACGTGTATATAACGTGGATTTTTCTTTCGTTTTCAAATTTCTGGGGTTCAGGCCAGGTGCTGTCGAGGGTGAGTTTGACCATGACTAACCGCATGAACAGTAATTGTAATACTCAGTTGACTAGTTTCCTAGTGGATATTTCTGACTCACTGTGCCACCATCACTAAACTATCATACATGTGATGAGTGGACCTCTGCACCCGTGCTTGCACGGAAGAATATGGACCGACTACAATGCTAGTTGGACGAGTTGATGTGTTGTTGATTGGGGATGTTAATAATCGATGATTGTTGTCAACAGGGTGGTCGCGAAGTGGCGCCTCCCCGGATGTTGACATCACTGAACATAGGCTCTGTCAATGATTCTGCGTGCTCATGCTGTCTATAGAAATTCATGGAGTATCTGTTCGGAACATTTCATTATTTTCTGTTGCTCTGTGTGCTACCTCGCCTCAGTCGATCCGAAGATTCCATATCGGGAACGTAATTCTCACAGTCACCATATTGTTACGTAATGTTTTAAGCTGTCTGTACGCCCGAATAGGCAGGTGACCACTGATCATTAGTTTCAAGGCTGTTCCATGCGAGGAGGCTTTGATGAACCAACTGCTAAGTTTCCCTGATGCGAACTGCCAGTGTTGTCAGGGATGTAATATATTCTGAGACTTACTGTCTCTTCCTGCTTTGCTTCACTTCTCTCCTTCACCTCTCTTTCTTTTTTGCTTCAGGTGTCTGTCCCTAGCCTGCTCGGCGGCCATCGTTCTCGAGCAGATGCTCTCCAACTTCATTCGGTGGAATGGAAAACGTAAAGGTACCAAGGTGATCGATGATCGTTCGCGACAACCGTCGCCCTCACCTCCTTTATCGCCCATGGTATTCACCACCGAAGAGGAATCATTTTCCGACGCGCCGAGCTCTCTTTCGGTGGATATCGATGTCTCGCGGTCAAACGAGAGTTGGTTCTCCCAGGAGTCGGTTCGAAGTAGGAGTGGCTCTCCCGGCTCTTTGGTTGATCGTAGCCAGAGAACCAAGAACAACGCGGCGCGGTTGTCTGACACAGACGCGTCACCAACGCCGCCCTCTCTCCGCTCACGGGATACGTCTCCAGTAGGTGTTTTACCGTCGCTTTCAGTTCACGACACCTGATTTTCACTTGAAAGAGAACTGTAGCGCGCAAGAAGTCAATACCCGCACCCATCTTAATTCCCGATGTAGAACGTATCCCCAACATTCAGATCGGCCGTTCGCCTCCTCCAACAGCGGTCCCTTCCCAGCCAAATGCTGGCGATACTGCCTTGAATCCCCCTTCACCTTCGCCATCAGACAACCTCTCTTCGATATCTGGGACCACTCTCGCACATGCCATGATCGCTTCCACCTTTGTGTTGACTTCTGGCGAACGCCGTGCTTCACGTCATCGGAGTGGAATCGCACGTCAGGATTCCGCAACATTGCCGCGCCGTGAATCTTGTCTCATATTCAACTCTGCAAGGTCGTCACTGATCCCTCCGGTGCCCCCAGTACCTGCCAATCTAATTGGCAGGCCACAGAGTCCAATTCATCTTCTATGCATCGCGTCTGGGGTGAGCACCGAATCGGAATATCCTCTGTCGGACGCCTACACTACTTCTCCCGAGATCGCGACCAGCCCAGATATTCCAGTCCAGATATCTCACCCACGGGAAGTTCCATCTCAGACAGCGGCTGTCTCATCAGAAGCCCCACCTCCTGCCGTTTCTAACTCGTCCCTACGGGGTTTCAAGGACAACGTCTTTGATGGGCCCAGGACGGCAGTCGATATCCCATTGCCCGTGAACGACCAGGGAATTACGCTAGGTTCATCACCAGAAGGATCGTCTGGGGTAAGTCATGAAGATCACAGCTTGGACGAGTTCGATTTCGTACCGCCTGAGTCCGTGGGGGCGGTCGGCTCTCCCGGTTCGGAATCGAGTGCTTCGTATATCACACCAATACTTCGACGTCGTAGCGATGGGAAGCGGAGACGCAGGTTTGGTTCGAGTTTTATTCGGCATGGCTGTGCGTTGTATTCCTTCTCCTGCAGTATTGAATCTGAACGTCTTCGTAACAGTCAAGGATCGATCGGAAGGCGATGCCTCTCGCCCAAGCCCTAGTGTACCACCAGCGACGGCGTCAGAGCACGATTACGGCGAGCTCTTTAACTGTGAGCTGACCGTCAGCCCAGATTCAAGTTCTTCGTCACACTTTTTGTCAAACGGGTCGGCAGGATATCAAACATTTCCAGAGACGCCCATGGGCTTCTCGCCTCTCTGGTCGCCGTTGTATGCGCTGCTTGCCAAAAGCGATAACCCGGTGCTGCGTAGACGTCCCCCGACTCCTGCTGGGCTCGGTCCCAGAATGTTATATTCCAGCTTGAGGTCCTCCAGATTACAGGTGGAAGGTGCTGTATTGCGCAAGTCCCGTTCGCCTTTGTTTCCCAAACAAGAGTCACCTTCACAGATCCGACCCAGGTCAGGTCTATCGGCTTCTGTACTGATCAATGACATGCAAGAGGTTGCAGGGGGTCGTCAGGTGTTACCGGTAATCAAGGTGGAGTCACACAACCCTCAGGTCTTCGAGGCCGCTGTTTGTCCTTGCCCACCTACCCCGACATCGAGTTCTTGTTTACCGGAGGAGAATGGCGCGCTCGTGTGGCGTTCAACTTCGTTCTTGCCATCTGATGATGCTGGTGCGCCGCCGAATCCATTGCCGGTCTTTACTCCCATCATTGATCCGGCCACCATTCCTCTTCCTGAGTCCGCCCCTGGGTCACCTTTCAGTTCTCCTGCATTAGCGGCCAATGTAATGACGATCACGTCACCAGCTAGCGCAGTCCATTCGCCTCTTCCTTCGTCCACTACAATCGTCAGCCAAGCCAGTCCCTCAAAGTCAACATTGTCTGACTCGTTTCATGAAGAATCGTTCCAGCCCCCTTCACCGCCAGCCTCGTTGGATGCGCCACTTCCACGGACACTCTCACCGATTGCTGTTGCCCCTTCCCCGTTTTTATCAGATTTTTCCTTCTCTGCATCCTTCTTTCCGCCTCCGCCTTACCATGCTGTGGTATCGGAGAGAACGGCGTACAATCCTAGCTCCCCTTCCACTTCACCAACGTCCCCTTCTGTTCTTGATTATCACCCTACACTACATGCTCATTCGCCGAGGGTATCGTATGGCGAAAAGAGTCGCGGGAGAGCCCGTCCACCTCTTCCCATCGGCCCGAGAAGACCAACTGCGCCCGGACAAGCCTTCTCGTGCGGCTCCTTATCTTCCGCGGGCAGCAGTGAACCCGGATCGCCTTGGGCCACACTCCAATCTGCCGCTTCGAAGCCTCCGCCCAAGTTCCAGATGCCCCCGCCGAAATGGCGTGGACTCACGTTGGAGGCTGCTCGGTGGACGTTTACGTCCGGACAACTGCAGGAGGTGGTGTCGCGCGCGCTCCAGCAGTCCTCCGAAGGCTCGTCTATCCGCTTGTTGAGGCTCGAAGTGCTCGAGGGGGAGATCGCGGACGAGATGCACCGCCTGGAGCTGCAGCATACAGACGTCAAGACGCAATATAGGACCCTCGTGCGCAAACGGTGGTCCCTCATGGGTACGCTCGCGAGCCAGATGGAAGGCAGCGAAGCCGGCGAGGCTGCAAACACGGTGGAGGCCGTCGTCGAGGTGATGTCGGCGCTTGACCAACTCGCGGACAGGATGCACGACATCGTCCTGGACATGTCGCAGCTCAGGAGCCTGCGCGACGTACACAACGCCAGCGCCCTCGCCTTGGCGGTGAGAAAAATCAACGGGGTATTCGTCCGACAGATGACGGAGAAGGAGCGGCTGCAGGAGCACGTGGAGGCACTCAAAACGGAGCGGGACGAGGCGTGGAAACACGCCGAGGAGCTCGCGAAGGAGTATGACGGCCTCAACGACCGACTGTCGGAGGCATCGGTGCGCACGGGCGGTGATGCCAAAGCCGATGGCAAGCGCTTGACACGCATCTCGGTCGTGCGCAAGTCGGTCAACCGACTCTCGCAAGCTGGCTTGCGCTCTCGCAGCCGGCACAGGCCCAGCCGTCGTTCTTCCACCGCCACGCGACCGGCGTCCTTGACACTAGACAACGCCGTGCCGCCCGTTCCCCGTTTGTCCATCAACCTGCCGGATGCCGCTGCCCCCACAGGTGCGTCTGACCGTTTTCTCTCACACGATTTCTTTTTGACGATCGCAGGCGTGTCGTTGGGCTCCGTGTATAGCTGCCACACGAGCACGACCGAGGCGCTTGCGCTCGCGGCGGCCCAGCGGGAGGTGTACGAGATGCTCGGATTGAACCCGCCGAGCCAGACAACGTCGCCGGTGAACCGCCGCCGTCTGTCCATGCCTGAAAATGTGTGGAGAGCGCCGCGAAGGCGCCCGCGGCCCGTTTCCGAGTCGCTCCTTGGGCGCGTACGGCCGCGTTCGGACAGGGCGAGGGCGACCAAGAGCGTCATGTGCGTGGATAATTAGCAAGTTTCCCCCTGTCGGTCTTCATTCAGCGTCCGTTTTTGGCGCCTTGCCCTGACGGTCAACTAAACGTGGATCACCGACACTGAAAGCGAAGTGTATGCATTTTTATATAATTTATTATCTCCAAGACCACCCTCGTTTTTGAAGCCATATACCATAGGTTCCCAATTTTCTCTTGCTATGATCTAATATCATCTTCAGAATTATGTTTAGAGTTACTCATGTAAACTCGTCATAAATCTAGTATTGTAATGCGTCGACGAGCGGCTGATATGACAAGACTGACTGATTCTCTTTTCAAGGCGACAACAAAAAATAAGCATAAAAAACCGACGAGTCTATGATCACGAGTGTCGTGCACGCTTCCGCCGAATAAGGAATTCATTCGTCGGGCTCGTTTGCACCGTCGACGTGTCTTCGGTCGCCGTCACCTCATCCAGATTTCCCAAGTCATCCTCCGCCCCCGCTCCCGGAGAACCTACACCGTCCGTTTCTGTATCCGTTTCCCTCACTATGTCGTCGTCTTCATCTTCCCGCCGTCGCTTCAAGGACGGTATTAGTTCAATCGTAGGAGGAGTACCCATCGAAAGGCCGGCGCGCGGTGTCTCTAGCACATCATCCGCCCGTGCCGTCTGCTGACTCTTTGGCGTCTCCTCCACTCCCGGACCCGTATCCCGAGTGTCTATCTCGATATCACTCTGTCCTTGTTCCTCATCCCGTTCGGGAGGTATCGAGGGTCGGCGGACCACTTTCGGCTTCGGCTTGGGTCTGGGTCGCAGTCGACTTGGTTGCGCAACCTCTTCCTCCACATGTGCCTCCGCTTCCACAGGTCGCGTCCCCCCCTCTGGCCCGCTCTCTTCGTCGCTCGTCACACCTGCGTCCGCTTTCGCTCTTCGGCCCTTCCCACCGGTGCCTGTGACGGGCGTCGAGCAATGGTCAACAAACGGACATGACGACGTACCCTTATGCATGATCGACAGCAGCTTCTTTTCGTACGCCCGTAGAGGCTCCCACGTCTTGGCCGTGGGCTTGACCTCGATCTTGGCATCGCTCACCAACTGATCCATGTATGCTTTTCTACACCTCCATCAGCAAGACACGAAAGGGCATCAAACAAAAAACACACATGGTCAATGCATCCCGGCTCTCTACACCCTTGAGCAATGGTACCAATGCCCTGAAAAACGACACCGACCCGCCCAGCCGCTTCTTTTGCTTGCTTTTCTCGTACGCAGAGACATGCTTGATCGCCTCATGCACCAACTCCTTGTGGATCTTGACAATGTACCGAGCGTCCAATCGGCGCACAACCGCGAGCTGAGCTCCGCGGATGAGAAAGCTTATGGCCAGCTGCTTGGCAAGGCCAACCGTCCGCTCTTCGTCTTTCACGACGCCATCCATCACAAGGGAAAATGACTGTCAACGGCGTCACATGGTGCAGCCCAAAATTGCCAAGACCTACCTCTAAGATTGCTTTTTTGATTACTTCCACGACAAGTTCGCCATTGTCATTGTACATCCCTTCTTCGCGCAACACCTCGATGATCACCTTGGTGCAGAGATCAAAGGACGGGCCTAGACGCCCATAATTGGCGAGTAACACATCGCTATGCTTGACGTGCACCACACCAGCACGAATCGCGCGCAAAAATGTCGATATCGTTGCCATGAACTGGTATTCTTGCTCGAGCATCGACCGCGTTGGGGCTTGACCTACAGGATGGGTAAGAATCGAGACACATCGATGCGGGGTAGGAACATGCCTGGTTCGGCGGACGATTTTGCCCTGGTCTTGGAAAGACCCTTGGCTTTGGCTTTGCCCTTCCCCTTCGTATCCTTGGCAGTCGATGTGGGTTCATCTTCTTCGGAACTGTCATCGTGCTCGCTCTCAGATTCTTCGTCCCCATGGCGACTGCCATCCTCTAATAGCTCGGCATAATGTTCAATCGAGGACTGAATAAAGGTGGCGCAATGCTGTTGCACCTCCTCTTTGAGTTCGAGTGCGAGTGGCTCAGTCGGCAGAGCATCGCCGCGTAGTGATGTGGCTTGACTCGGGTAGAATAGAATGTGAAGATTCATGAGATTTTGGAAAGCCTATCGAGCAGGATCAGATCCGGGTACGCGCAACATCACGAGGTTTGGACTTACTGCACGCTTGACGCTTTCACCCGTATTCGACTGCTGTCCGACGACATAATCGATGAGTTTCTCGATCAGGGAGTCACGCTGCTCGCGCAAGGCGTGTCGGAACTTTTCGCTGTCAGGCGACGTGTCTTTGGCGTCGGGTAGGCTCCGCGCCTTCCAGATGATATGCAATCCGAGCAGGTGCAAACCTTGTTCGACCATCTGAAGATTCGCGGACCACCGTCAGTACATGTTTCGTGCGAAGAGATAACCAAGATAACCACACCCGTTCTTCTTCCCGGTATCCCAAACGGCCTCTTTCGACGAGGGCCGAGATGATATCCCACGCGCTGCTTTGTTTACCCCCCTCATCTTCCTCCATCCACGTACATATATCTCTTGAGCCTGCCAGCGCGCATATCCGTGCACATGCGGCGCCGAGAGCAAGTACCTCGTCCTCCGAAAAGGATGCTACCTCGATCTCTTCACGTCCCGCGACGGCATCGCGCAACTGCGTCGCCACCTCGTCTTCGAGTTCGAGGATCTTGGTACTATTCGTGTTTGTTAGCGACGTGGCAGCCATGAAATGTCGGATCGCCGCAACAGCCTTGGTAAGCACCGACTGGGAGGAATGAGAAAGGAACTGTTTTGTTACGTCGTCCCAAAGGCTCGCGTACGCCTACAACACATGATTCTGTTGGTTGACATCGACCGAAAGCTCATTGACGCACGTTCATCATCCGCATCTCGAGGTAAAGGTCGAGGTTCATCAATGGCGGGATGAGCAAGACTTCAGATATACGGTTTTCGTCCGTTTGGTACTTGATGAATAACCTTGGTAACCCCTTGATCAATGCGCGTGTCAGATCTGATATGGTCGTATCTTCTTCACCCTGTTCCAGAAACATATTTCAGATCTACCAGCGAAAATAAGGAAGGGAAACAAACCTTTTTTGTGGTCGCCGATACCAGGTTGGTACGACGAAGGGATGCCACAAGCACTTCAAGTAGCACAGTCTCCTCCACCTCTGATAACCGCCATGCTGGATCCACTGTATTTCTTGCGGACTCTACAATCGAGTCGGGTCCGTCCATATCCTCGTCCCTGCCCGCCGAATGGTCGAGCAAGAGGACATCCAAAATACACTCCCAATCATTGACTGCGTCTACTTCGTCCCAAAGTGCCTCGACAGCAAGCACGATCCGACCACTTGGATCAACACTTGAAGACGGCAAGTGTATTCGTCGAGTCGGGGCGCCCTCGCCAGTTTCGCTTTCCTCTTCAGTAGCCTCGGAGAGGCGGTCAAGGGCCTTGCCCCATTTGACAAACAGCGTCACCAGGGCTTTGATGCCTGCCCTTGATTTGATCTTTTCGCTCTTGTTACGCCCAGGTACTGCTGAAATACGTTCCTCGGCCATCTCTTGCCAGACTCCAGAGACAAAGCCTGATACGGCTTTTCTCACGCGCGCTTCTGCGTCATAGAGCAGAAGGCATACGCGTTCGCGTTCCTCGTCTTCGAGGAGCGCATTCTCGTCGATAGCGCTTAGAACGCCTATTACAACGGTGCGTACGCTCAATTCGGTATCCCCATCGGCCATCTCGAGTAACCGTGGTTTGAAGCGTTCGGTGAAGTGAGTAAGTGAGCCCACGTACTCGGATTGCGCATATACCACTGCCAATGCCCGCACCGCCTCGAGGCGGACGGCTGTGCTCGAATCCGAGAGGACCCACCCAACGTACCGAAGATAGGATCCGTCGAGGAAATGAGAAGGATAGTGCGTAAACCAAGAACCCATAGCTTTGACACATTCGGCACGGATGTTGGCATCCAAGTCACGATATCTGTGGACAAAAACACTGGGAAAAAGGATTAAGTAGGGATGATATCAGAGATCAGAATAGTGCACACCCGTCTACTATTTCCTTGAGAAACTCGGCGAGGGTAGTGCGTCGTTTTCGAATTTCGGCAGCTTTGCCGTCCAGATCCTTCTCGCGTACAGCGGTTGATTTGTTGACGGCTTTCCGTTTTCGCTCACCTTCTCGTTGTCGGCCAAGAATTTCAGCTTCTTTTTCAACGGCTGCAGCTACTTGACATAGGGCAGTCTCTACCTCAAGGGCCACGACGGTGGCAGTATGGCGGAAAGAACGTATTTGAGAGGAGGACATGGCGATAACCCAAGTCTGTAGGGTTGTGATGAGATCGGTGTCATAGAGTGATCCAAGCTCGGCAGCAGCTAGAACGAGACGTTCAATCAACTCTGAGAGAGACGCACGGAAGCGCTTGAACGCGGCTAGTTTAGAAGTGAGGGGATATATCGGAGAATTTTCCTGCGGTGGAGATGAGTGGTGCCGGAGAAGTTTGAAATGCTAGTTCACCTGTTTGAGCTCCTCTGTGAAGTTGTCGAGTGAATCAACAACACCGTCATAGTCGATCACTTGGTCTGAATCAACAGAGTCGTTGCAACCGCACGCGCGCAAGATACAGTTAATCAGTTCCGCCTGAGTTGTTTCGGGGGCTTGGGAGAGTGAGTGAAGAAAGTCCTCTGCAGTTGATTGAAGAGCGGCGGAAGGGTTGAGTAGGGTGTCTATAACGCAAATGAGGGAGTGAGGAGGAGCAATACGAGGACGACGTACTGAATAGGGGGATATCTGCAGCAATCTTGGTATCCGAGGCGAGCTTGGTGGCATCGAATGCGCCATTCGTAGCTTTGGCCTTGGTGCGGCGAGGTTTTGGCTTGGAAGGGCCAGTGGTTGTGCGCGGTTTCTTGGCAGGAGGAAGAGGTTTTAGTTTCCGGGATTGCGCGGTGGGTTTCTTTGGTTTCGAAGGAGAAAACTCGAGTTCGTCGTCATCGCGGTCAGATGGCTCGGAGAGTGAGTCGTCGTTGTCTGGTCGCTTGCGCTTGGTCGGTGACTGACTCGCTGTGATGGGTGAGGAAAGAAGAAAAGAGTTTGGTTATTAACTTACTCGATGCGAACGGTTTTACTTGTTTTCTGTCGCGTTGAGAGCGACGAGGTGCAGTGGTGGGTTCCGGCATGAGAGGGGAAATCAACGAACGCGTCAATCACGCGTCTCCGTTTTTTTTCTCACCCCCCAAAATGACCCCCCTTTCCACATTTATTTTCATTCTCCGACAACGACCATCCAGTGGACACAGACCCACCACAGGATATTATCAATCGCAGCTCCAGTAGTAACATCTGCCAATATGAACGACTGCGTGCCAGGCGCGAGCTAGATGTACCCAGGTAACCTCGACCACCGGCCCGCATAAACCTCGATGGGTTTCAACCTGGCTGCTGATATCATTGATTTTCCTTTGCTGAGGTGCCAAGGCGAAAATTCTGCGAAAAGCCTTGCTTAAAGCACCGTGTTCACTCCATTCCTCGACGTGCCAATCCTTGTCGGTGGTCGCCGTCCATCATGTGGAACACACATGACCGAAAACCGACAGCGACTAGTTGACAAAATACTTTCTCCCTTCCTTCTTTGTGCCCTGTGTTACGGTAGTTATTTCGTGGTGCAAGATCCCCTACGATCTCTTTCCAAACCAGGTCAGATCTTATCAAGACACTGGTCGCATACTCGTGTAGTGAGTGCTACCGATTCCTCTATGCAGTTCAGAAAAGTCCAAATTTTATTTCCGTCATAGCTGCCGCCACACTTTCCAGGGCGTCCATCACACCCTCGTGTGGCTTTGATGACGACTGACCAATGCACGATGTGTCACTTCTATTTGAGGATCGCTGTTGGACCGCCGCTAGTATTCCAATACGTGCAGTAGCAAAGGTGGCATGCTGACAATCTAGCACCTCTTACTCGCGCAACGCTCGAGGTAAGTCCATCCATGACCAAGAACATAGGCTGGCAGAATGCTGCATCTCCACTCACAACACTCCTCGGTTTCGTCACCAATGTCGACAACTCGGTCTCCCCCAGATTCTTTTCTCCGGACATAGTCTTGGTAGTACCCTTGCCTCCGCTTTTCGCCGGTCTCAGCTGGGTGATCCCAGCCGAGACCACCTTGACGTACGCCGCCGCGGGCCCCAGTCCGATACCCAACAGATATTTACCCCTTTCAAGCGGGACGCGTCGGCTAGCTACCAGGGGTGAAACCTGGTGAACACTCGACATTGTACCACAGGCTTGGGCCGACAAGAACTTGCGAAGCCTTCCCGTTATTCCAGGAATACAGCTAGATACTGACTGGCCAGCTCATAGACTTGGCTACGAGCCCGGGTGTGGTATTAGCCTCGCTTCATTGGTCTCCTGTGCCTACGACGGCGGACGAATGCCAGGATGTTGCCAGTCTGTAGCACTACGGTACTTACCTTGCTGAGGTTAGTGTATCGACAGATAAGTGCGATGAAACACACAAAGGAAGCCTTGGGTGTAAAGTAAGGGTATCCCGGCCAAAATGCAAACAAGATTGTGCACACGCATTTCTTGGACCATGGCTTTGATTGATTTGTAAAGTGATAGCTGAGAGAGATCTTGATCGCCCGTCTGCGTACACGGCCCGAGAGGTCCGATGAAGTTTGAAATTGAATGGCTTTGAAGCCTGGAAGCCTCTTCTACCATTTGATACGCAACAATAAGTTTAACATGTTCTGCTCCTTGGGAACATCATAGCTCGATACTCGAGCAGGCAGCATCAGCAGTTCGGAGTTATGCTAGGGTCACTATCGACCGAAACGGCGCAATGGCGAGTGGACATCACTGTTTGTCTCTTGGCCTCAGGGAGAACGACCAAGTGGGTGACCACAACTTTCAAGTGAGCGGAAGAATGCGTAGCTGACGATCTGTGCCAGCAATCAAGGGAATCTGGATGCCGCGAAAAGGTACAAGTAATGTCGGCAATATGCCGACGGGAGGCGTAACAGTACGTATCCTTACTAGACAGTATAGTAAAGGGCGTTCTCCGGGCGGGACATTGCCGCTCTTCATTCCCTCAATACACCAAATTCTATGGCAGCTCCTCTACCTTCCGACTCTGGTCCCAAGTTCCGTGTCGCAATTTGGTGAGTAGGACAACGCTCCAATTTCATGCGTTCTTGTACATTGGACACAGTTTAATCTCTCGCTACCCATAGCGGCGGTGGCATAGGCGGTCTCGTCCTCGCGATTACGATCGGAAAATACGACCCATCTATACCCATTGATCTATACGAGGCGCATGACTCTATCGATACCGTTGGTGTAGGCATCAGTATATGGAAGCAAGTGCACGAGGTCATGATCGAGCTTGGATTGTTCGACGATTTCAAACAAATATTTACCGACAATGTTGAGGGCAGTCTTGGTGGGCGACAATTCTCGTCGTGTCATCAAGTCTAACTCTCACAAGGTATCAATATAAGGCGATCAGACATACCGCAGGGTGGGTACCATTGGTATTGCAGACCGTATCGCCGTGAGTTTGCATGTGTTACATTTATTACACTTACTGTTGGACATAGAGGGTACTCCATCCTCTATGCATCGTCAGCATATGGTGGCCATCCTGGAGAAGCATCTCCCAGGGTCGTGCGCGGTACATCTCAGGAGGCGGCTCGTGAATTATGTGGAACAGGAACAACAAGACGCACGGACGTCGTCTATCAGACTCGAGTTTGCGGATGGAACGACTGCGACCACAGATGTGCTTGTTGGGGCTGATGGGATTCGTTCAGCGGTTCGCAAGACGTTGTTCGGGACAGCTGCGTCAGAAGATGACGGGGATGGTGAAG